>CM032490.1:10170208-10192682 GCA_019059595.1 Marasmia exigua
CCGACCCGCAGATGGTTGACGGCGCATGACGTCACTATAAATAAATCAAAGGGCATTCAATTTTGATTTTGAAAAATAAAATGTATCTTAGGATTTTATGGGAAAATAACGTTATATTTGCATTTCCCGTGATGAAAACTACACAAGTAATATAATTTCATAATTTATTGTTGATAGATGAAAATGGCCTATTGTATATCTTTTTAACAATTTGGAAGCTCCAGCCTCTCGGAACGGACAGAACTCATACTAATACTTAACTTTTATGTCTGCTTTTGTACTTAAAATTTCAATTACCGTCAAAAAAAATACACTTATGGCGTTAATCCAAATTTTTGCTTATAGCTGTGATTCGCTGCGTGAGTGAGGGAACCGGAGACCCAATCCGTGGGAATGGGGAGAGTTTGCGTTTCGCATTTGTGACTCCACTGATAATAATAATAATAATATGACAAAATATACAGACCTCAAAGAAAGTGAAGAGAATGTGGAAATTGCAGAATGTTAAAATAGTCCCCATAGTGTTATCCACAACTCGAGTTAACCCACACCAACTACATCACTCAATCAATACACTTAACCTACCACAGTACACATACATCCTGTTACAGAAAGCTGCTATTTTAAATACGTGTAGGATTGTAAGGAATTTCCTCCAAATAGATGATGATACCCCATCAAATTCACGAGGTGTTAACCAGGCACACATATTCTCTCATTCACAGCCTTACGTCCCACAAACACGCCCAAGCACACAACCACACAGATCATCACAATCAAGACTCATTACCCCCACCACATCACAATCAAATCCGTAGTGTAGGAACTGTACTTGGCCTAGGCCCGTACATTTCTGAAAAGCCAGCAAATAGCTGTGATACTCAACATATAAAGAAAATAATAATAATAATTCTCACAAAATCTCATACGTTGACCTGATTCCGTAAGTAGCTTAAGCACTTGTGTTACAGATATCAGACAACAGAGGAACACAAATATATACTTAAATACATATATTACACCCAGACAACCAACAAACACAAGTGTTCATCGCACGAATGTTTGTCCAGGGTGGGGATCGAACCCACGACCTTTGGCGTAAGAGGCAGGGTCACTACCAATTGCGCCATCCGGTCAGTCAAACTGATGTATCGGCTTCTAATGGTAGGAGTGCACACATAAATTTGAATATTCCAGAAGTGCATGTTAGGATTCGTACCCGGTCCCCCTGTATGGAAGCCGCGCTGTGAACCACTGAGCTACGATGGCATGGTCGCGTAGACAAAATTATTATAACAAATTGGGGAATATCCTAAATATCCCGAAACCTATACCACCCTAAGCTCGGGGTTGTTCCGTAGGGAATATTAATGAGCGTAGTTTTGTTAAAAGCTCTGCGTTTTCAGTTATTTTTCATGTTCGTTCGAAGGGGGGTGTGTGGGGGAAAACTTGTTTTAGTGTTATTGGTTAAATTAAAAACGTAAAGGGGTTGTTTTACGACCGGTAATGGGGGTAGAGTTAGTTTTTATAAAATTGGAGTTATATTTTTGTATAATGATGATAAATGTACCATTGATGTCTGCCTGGGTATCTCATAATATTTATTTTGTGTTACAATTAAACTGTATGGCTTGGTATGATGATGACACAACATTGTATGAAAGTTGGCGATTAAAAAGAGTAACTGGCGAGTTTCTTGCCGGATCTTCTCGACCAGAAACAACTTTCCGAGCCGGTGGTAGAATCGCATTATGTTTATTTATTTCCTTAGTATATTTTATGTATCAACATTATGTATTAAATTATACATAACTATTTAGAAATAGTTTTTAATTACTTTTATATTACGACAATTTGTAAGTGCTGTGTACAATGCCAATGGCAAATAAAGTTATTTTTTATTGATTGATTGGTAGAGCAGTGGCTTGTGGATAAGTGAAGGCAGCGCTTGAGGTCCCGCGTTCGATTCCCGTGTCGAGTCATATCTAACTGAGTTTTTTAAGGTGACTGACAGGGCACTAGCGACGCAATCGATTTAATTTTTTAGCTACTAAACCGGATCTACTTTCAACAATTTCGGGGTTACAACCTCTAGGCAAACACTAACACTATTTATTAAATAACCATGCACAAATGTTGGGCCCGTTTTTGTACGCGAAAAATTGATTCACGCCAAAAGCGGCCGCTGGCGTGAATCGTTTTGCTTTTAAAATTGATCCGGTTTAGTAGCTATAAAATAAAATCGATTGGCGTCGCTAGTGTGCCCTACCCGTCACGTTAAGAAATTCTCTATGTCAGCCTGGAGTATGGTAGTTGGTGGGTATTTTTTTCCTCTCGTGCTTCTTAAAGCACGTTCACCACTAGGTCCAGTCGTATCACATTGTAGAGAGTAGGTACATTTGTGTTTGCTCACACACTTGTGCCACCAAATAATTAGACACAGAACGCCGTGTCGCCGGTTGCTACATCACAAAGTAAACTGGCTATGCACACATACATGCGCGTACAGTGGTCTCAGTATGGTTGGGCACAAATGACATTGAGAGACTATAGGGAACGTGTGCGCAAGAGACACGATACGATAAACTGCAATCCTATGGCTCCTATGGGTCAACGAACTCTCCGCTGACAATGTCATTTAGATCCGACTTTCCGTGTCCATATATTTTGTACAACCTGTGCGGATAAAGAATGGGCATCTATTCTCTTCTCGCTCGCACACCCACGAGTGCGGGTATAGTGTGCGAGCGAGAAGTGAATAGATGGCCCGCCATTTCTGTTCCCATTCTTTATCTGCACAGGTTGTACGTTTGTGCTTTCTCGTCGTCTGCCACGTTGGCGCAGTGGATAGTAGGTCGCTTTTTAGCTTTTTAAAGCAACGGCTGCACTTGGAGTCCCGGGTTCGAAATTTGAACGTGAGTTTTTCTTTTTTGAGAAAATCACAGTGTCAGCCCGGAGTCTGGATGTTGGCGGTCTTGTAAACAATTGCCGCCGCCCTTAGACACGCGCGACACCAGCGGGGTCACCAGTGCGCTTCCAACCTTTTAATCTGCATTTTCCCCGGATTGGGCCTCCGGTACCCTCACTCACGCATGGAAACACAGCACAGTGCTGCTTCAGATTTAACTCCGTGTGCCACCGTTCCACGATTACTAGGGATCAGGGCCTAACCACCGCTTTGACGCATTGCGGTTTTGTGGCTTTTGATGTATCGACTTTATACGGAATGCAATAACGGCGAGTTCACGTTGACAAATTAACTATCATCATCATCATCAGCCTATCGCAATCCACTGCTGGACGTAGGCCTCTCCAATTGTTCGCCACTGTGATCTATCCACGGCTTCACGCATCCAGCTCTTGCCAGCCATCCTGCGCAGATCGTCCCCCCCCATTTTTCTAGGATCCCATCATCAGATCCTGCTATCCTGATCATGGTACCAGTCCGGGACTGTCTACTTTCCAACTAAAAAAGAATCATCTAAATCGATAAATCGGCGAACAAACAAAAAAAAGAAAATATACAGGGTGTAAAAAGACCCTTAACGAAGCCAAAACCTACGTATTCAGCACATCGTCAGGACCATTTTTTCCTTCTAGACCATACCTGGGAACTCAATACTTTCCAAGTTATTGAATGTCAAAGTAAAAATAAAAATCTCAAGATTTTTATGTAAATAAATTTTAAACATTATTACCTAATTTTTGTTCAAAATTTTCGAAAGTCGTTTAAATACAATATAGGCTCTTATAAAAATAGCTTCTAGTAGCAGTTTAGCCTGTTTGATGACTTTTTTATTATTATTACGGAATATTGGCTTTTATTTCCTAGGCCCTCTAGATCATGGTCTCTGAAGCGACGGCGCCGAATGCAACTGGTCGTGGGTTTTAATTCCACCTGAAGAAGGAAGAGTTGAAAACTCAAATGCATTATTTTACTTAAGAAAGAACTGCTATGTTATTCTGTTATAACGGTTGGCTCCTATAAATAAAAGTAAAACATACATTGGTGTGCCCAAAGGGACTCTATGGATCCATGGACAACCAAAATCAAAATCCATGTATAACTTTCCCTCTTTATGTTAACTGCTACTTCTACTGCATAATGTATTCATGATCTCAGTAACCCTTACTGGGGGTAAATGTACAAACCAAAACGAAGCATCTTATTATCATACAAATTACATTTAAACTATAATTAATTACCGATGCAACATCAAACCAAATGAATACGATGTATAATTTAATGTAAATTAAACACGTCCTAACCTTACGACGTCCAATCGCGGAATGAGCATTTTAAACGGATTTAAATTCGTTTCAGTACTTAGCCAAGTGCGGTTCGATTTTAACCGACTTAAAAAGAAGTATATTTTTTGTTTTTTTAATTGTTCGTCGACGGGCAGATGGATAACCTGATGGTAAGCGATTGCCGCCGCCCATAGACACCCGCAACACAAGTGGAGTCATAAGTGCGCTGCCACCCTTGAAACTCCCCGTCACTCCGTTTACTCACTCGACGAAACACAGTACATTCGCTGCTTCACGCCGCTTATCTGTGAGGCCGTGGTCTCCGATCGAGTCGGCCCATTAATGCCGTAGCGTAACATAGGCCTCACCCATTCCAGAATGTCCGATCGCACGCGACCAAATAGATCCAGCAAGAATTTTCACTCTTGGTAGCCCGAATCAAACATTAGTTAAAATTACACACGTCCTACCCTAACAGCGGTCGAACATACAATGACAATAACGAATTCCAAATTCGAATTGTGAATTCAAAGTGCGAATCGCAACGCCATCTTCCCGCGCCGGCGCCGCTTCCGGTGCGAGCGTCCCCAATTGGACGCGTCCTGCGGAACGTTGTTTCCGGAACTGCGCGCACAGGTTGGGATCTAGGGTGGTTTGGAGTGGGTTACTAGGTTTGTTGTAACCTTGATTAGCTCTTCTTCCTCCTCATCTCAACGTTTAGTCCTCGGTTGCGTCTTAAGCTGTCGCTGTCGGAAAAAAACATCTTCTTGGAGACAATAGACAACAGACAAGGATGCTCATAGGAGCGTTAACAGGGCATTATGCAACTAACAATATGCTGATGAAGATGCGACTGCAGAGCATGCAAGGAGGAGACGGAAACCATAGAACATCTTTTTTGTGAATGCGACTCACTAGCCAGAGGCAGAATGTGTCTTCTAGGTAACGCTTATCCTAAACCAGGAGACTACAGGCACTGCAATCCGAAAGACATCGTGACGCTGATGAAACGAATCTTTCGTGAGTAGGAGCGCAAAAGATAGGGGAGGTACAAAAGATTCCTTAGGGTCGACGTGCCCTATGAAAAAGGCCCCTAACACATAAGATAAGAAAAGCTGTCGCTCTTGAGTCCGAGGTACGCTTGGACAATGATTCAGGAATTGGGGAGTCTGGTAATTACATTCTGTACCCTTACCATGAGTTTAAAAAACTGTCTCGCTATCGAATACTATCGCTCTGTCCCATTCATTGTGTTGCGTGTGAAAGAGACAGAGCAATAGTTTTAGATAGCGAGGATAGTATTTCAAACGCATGGTGTAAGGCCTCTGTTGTATTATCTGTGTATTGTTTGTGGCCAATTAAATAAATGTATGTTCTTTCTCTCTTTACGTCCTTACACGAAGGCCGTTATTTTAAATGAAGTGACGTGTTACATAATCTGCGCAGTGACTGCATCGCCTGCGCATGTCACGTGACGCGTCATGCGTGGTAGCGATGCGCGAACAGCTATTTTGATTCGCGTGACGAGACAGATTTTTAGTGACGTGTTTATGTATATGAATGGGCTCTTTGAGTTTTATAGCATTTTTAACACGGATATTGGAATAATAAAGTGAAGCGATGGTAGGTAAGTTATTTTGGCGTGTAATTCCCGGTTTTTTTTTTAATGTGATAGGTGGCAGACGGATTACCTGATGGTAAGCGATGGACAGCGGCAACACCAGTGCAGTGGAGTCACAAGTGCGCTGCCAACCTAAAATTCCCCTTTCCCCTCCAATTGGGCCTCCGGTACCCACACTCACGCAGCGAAACACGGCACAGTGAATAGTTTGACCAATACCTTGCTAACTCATATCTCATATCTCTTTACCTGAAGGTTGTCTGGTAGAGATCACTCCCATCGATAACACCGCCTAAATTGTACATTGTATCTCTGTATACCTAGCTTTTAAGTTTTGTATGTTGTGCAATAAAGAGTATCTATCTATCTCATATTGAGCGCCTATCTCATAATAGGCATCCTTACCCTATATTATATCCTGCGTACATGGCTGATCGTTGAGATTGGCCGCCGTAGCCGTAATCGGTTGGAGGATATTATTATGTTCTTATCCACTGAGCTACCATGGCTCAATTAAGCAATACCGTATGATTAACCAAATTCACAAACATACTCGTATCATTACCAAATCCGTAACATAATTGTATGCAATGAATCACTGTTCAAATGTGATCCAAGGTCTTGTTATTAGGGTTGCCATAACTTCTGGGAATCGACACGGGACGTTCTCTTTCACTCAAAAGAAATATAAATTGAAAATTTAAAAAACCCCCGACGGCGGCCATTTTGGATTTGAAATTTGTCACAATAAATATATTCTGCTACTCAAGCCCTTTTATATGATACCCATATTGTGGGAGTTGCTAGCGGCTCGTCTTATCAATTACGACAGAAGTGTTACGGTGACGGGTACCGACGCCAATCGATTTTAATTTTGTACGTGAAAAATGATACATGATACATTCATGTCTGTCCGTCTGTCCGTCCGTCCGTCTGTCCGTCTGTCCGTCTGTCCGTATGTCAAAGCCACTTTTCTCCGCAACTATAAGAACTATACTATTGAAGCTTGGTAAATAGATGTGTTTTGTTATTTTTACACAAAAATTTGAAAAAATAAATAATTGGGGGTCTCCATACTTGAAACTGAAACTCGAAATTTGTGTGGGGTATTTATGGATAGGTCTTTAAAAATGATGTTGAGGTTTTTATCATCATTTTTTTCTAAACACAATACTTTGCGCAAGAGACGCTCCCAAAGTGGTAAATTGTGTGTCCCCCCCTTCTCTAACTTCTATAATAAATAAATTGTAAAACTAAAAAAATATATGATGTACATAATCATGAAAACTAACAACGAAAATTGGGTTGAACTATATATAGTGAGTAGTTTTTTTTTTTGATATGTTATATTTATTTATTTATTCTTTATTGCACAAGAAAGTTAAGTACAATTGGCGGACTTAATGCTATACAGCATTCTCTACCAGTCAACCATTAGGCGATGCAGAAATATGTATTATAAACCGTAAACCGCAAATTACCTTCCATATATCTTACTTGTTGCGACGGAACCCTTCATGGGCGAGTCCGACTCTCACTTGGCCGGTTTTTTTTTATGTGATAGGTGGAAGACGAGCAGACGGATCACCTGATAGTAAGTGATCCTGATGGACGTATGTCAACCCTACTTAAAGCACATAATACATGATGTTTGATTTACTAATTACGACCCATGTAGAAGGTTAAATACTGACCAAGATGATGTCATATTTGAGTACGCTAATCTGGGATTTAATAAATAAATATTTCACAACATCCCATACATTGATCTGACTCCGAGATAAAAACTAAAGCACCTGTGTTACGGATATCAGAATCCACAGCAATTACAACAATTACAAATACATACTTATAATACATACAAACACCTAGACCAATACAAACAGACATGTTCATACACACAAATGTTTGTACTGTGCGGGGATCGAACCCGCAACCCTTGGACCAAAGGCAGCGTTCACTACCACTGTTCCAAATGGGTCGTAATCAGAACATAACGTCAATAAAATTTATCATCATCAGCCCATTTAAGTCCCCACTGCTGGGGCACGGGCCTCCCTCAATCACATGAGGGGTAATTGCCATACTCACCACGCTTGGCAGACGGGTTGGCGAGGGTTTTGATATAAATGCAGAGTTTTCCTTCTCTGGGCGCTAATTATCATGCCAGCAGCTTTACCTTAGTCGCCTTTTACGACACCTCGGTAAGAGTGAGGGTGGCCTATTCCACTCTGCCGGGACCACACGGCTAATAAAATTTATAGAGAGCTACTAAACCGGATGTATTAAAAACAAATTCGGGGTTACAATCTCTCGGCAAACACTTTTACTATTTATTAAATAACCATGCACAAATGTTGGGTCCGTTTTTGTACGCGAAAAATTGATTCACGCCAAAAGTGGCCGCTTTTGGCGTTAATCAATTTTTCGCGTACGCGTTTACCCAACATTTTTGCATGGTTATTTAATAAATGGTATAAGTGTTTGCCGATAGGTTATAACCCACAAATTGTTTAAATAGATCCGGTTTAGTAGCTAAAAATTAAAATCGATTGGCGTCGCTAGTGTCACCACAATGAGTCTAAACTAGAAATAATATTTCTCATTTTGGAAATTTTTTTTTTGTCGTATTGTCCATTGGCAAACATTCAGACAATAACAGCGAACTGTTCCTCGCGCCTTACCGCGTTTCCGTCGCGCAGTATGACGCGCCGCGGCGCCGCCTGCCATTTACGAGTCACGCTTTTACCAGCTAATGGGTTGATTGCATTTTCATTACGAAATGCTGTGGCGATGGCTTGTATTTGCACAAGTAGATGAGCACGATAGTTTCGATATGGTTTTGGGTGTGGTACAACCGGTACAAATCTATAGAAAAAAAAATCTGCAAAAAAAACCGCCGTAAAATAATATACTTATCACTTTAAACACTTAAATAACATTTTATAACAGTACACTCGAGAAAAGGTGTTACCGAAGTCGGCGCCCAATACTTTCTTGTAATTTAATTCAGCAATCAATAATTCAAAGGAGATTAGGCGCCGAATTCGGTAAAACCTTTTCTCGAGTGTACTGTTATAAAATGTTATTTGAAGTGTATATCATTATTGTACACTTTTTAGTTCGTGGTTGTTGAAGGCGGTGTTTTTTTTCTGTCTGTATGTCTGCATTACATATACATAATATGTAATGCAGACATGCAGACAGATAGAGAATCACACTATACATATAACAGTCACAGTACCGATACCTACCGTCTGTCTGTCTGCATTTTAACGACACAATTACGCGACTCAGCATTGTATACGAGCTGATAATGGGTCGTAAGGAATATATTACTGACTTTTGACGTCACCTGCTTGTGTCCTGGCCTAGTGCCATGGTCAGGACCATTGTTTAGAGGTTGGTATTTGGCTAAAGATATAGCCCAAAGGATTGCATGTCTCAAGTGGCAATGAGCAGGGCACATAACGAGAAGGACAGACGGCCGTTGGGGTGGAAGGTCCTCGAGTGGACGCCACCATATAGGTTGATACATAAAATATACTAAAGAAATAAATAAACATAATGCGATTCTACCACCGGCTCGGAAAGTTGTTTCTGGTCGAGAAGATCCGGCAAGAAACTCGCCAGTTACTCTTTTTAATCGCCAAACTTTCATACAATGTTGTGTCATCATCATACCAAGCCATACAGTTTAATGGACAACATTTCAAAATTGCTAAGCTCTGAAACAAAAAATACCATTTCTTTATTTACTTTTCCGCTGCGCGAATATATATTTATAAATTTTTTATATTGCTTATTTACTGAGAAAAAAATTAAATCTAAAAAACGTAAGATGACGTCATCGGACGGCAGAATGTAAAATATTTCTTTGCCTAGCACATTATAGTTTTAAATTTACGAAATGCCAAACCCATGACATGCAACTGTCAAAAAAAAGACAACTTGTCAACGTTGAATGAATGAATGACGTTGACAATGTTGACACTAGTATTATTTACCTTTGACAGTAGTACCTTTTTTTATTAAAACAATGATAAGCAAAGGAATATCGCTGTATTCAGCCGTCCGATGACGTCATTTGGCGCTTACGTCTATTTAGAATATAAAGAATTTTAATAATTATTTTATGCATGAAAATGGACAAATTTCGAAAAAAGAAAAAATATGGGTCCGTTCATTTTATGTCTATTTTCATATAAAAAAACAATATGGATATGTTAAAAATATGAAATGTTGTCCATTGTAATACAAAATAAAATAAATATTATGAGGTAAACCGAAAAAGATAGATAGATAGATAGATAGATACTCTTTATTGCACAACATACAAAACTTAAAAGCTAGGTAAACAGAGATACAATGTACAATTTAGGCGGTCTTATCGCTGGGAGCGATCTCTACCAGACAACCCAAAGGTGAAAACCGAGGTGAAAAGTGAGCCGTGTGCTCCTCTGCCAACTATCACATAACTAAAAAAACTCAAATATTAATTGAGAGAAGTGTAGGAAACGTTGGCTCAATGAGACATCGTGCGAGAGTACCGACTCCTCCGCTGCCTACGTAAGGCTGAGGAAGCTAAAGGGCGACTGAGTCACGGGGGCAACGAACCTGCGTGGGCGCCGCAGGCTTTTGATTGTCGACAGTAAGTGGGAGGGCAGTGCGGCGAAGAAACCTAAGAAGCACTGTGCTGTGTTTCGCTGCGTGAGTGAGGATCATCGTCAGCCCATTTAGGTCCCCACTGCTGGGGCACGAGCCTCCCTCAATCACATGAGGGGTAATTGCCATACTCACCACGCTTGGCAGACGGGTTGGCGAGGGTTTTGATATAAATGCAGAGTTTTCCTTCTCTGTGTGCTGATGATCATGCCAGCAGCTTTACCTTAGTCGCTTTTTACGACACCTCGGTAAGAGTGAGGGTGGGCTATTCTACTCTGCCGGGGCCCACACGGCGTACCAGAGGCCTAATCCGGGAGAAAGGGGGGTTTAAAGGTTGGAAGCGCACTTGTTTCTCCACTGGTGTCGCGGGTGTCTATAGGCGGCGGCAATTGGTGCCATAGTAATGGGCTATGGGAACAAATTTTTAAGTATGGTTTTAATTTTTTTTTCCAAAACCTTTTACTATTTTAAGTAACTAATTTGAATATTATTGTAAAATAGCAAATAGTTGTTTTTTTAATGAATTTTCGAACAGTTTGAATTCGAAGCGTTATATTTGTGACGTCATCAATACGCTTAGTGTTCCCATATGTCATTTTCCCCAATTTACGGGAATATATCGTATGAATAAATAACCTACGTCTAAAAATCCTTTTGATCGGGGAAATTTTAAATCACTATCTGGTAACATTACGGTAAAAAA
Organism: Marasmia exigua; assembly: GCA_019059595.1. NCBI lineage: Eukaryota > Metazoa > Arthropoda > Insecta > Lepidoptera > Crambidae > Marasmia > Marasmia exigua. Next base: position 10,181,449 of record CM032490.1, read on the forward strand.
AAATAAAGACAGCCCACTGTCTTAGTTTTAGTCGTCGTCGTCGTCGAGGTCTTTCTCGCCGTGGGGCGAGAGTACGGGCCTCGAGCCTACGCTCTTTATCCGGGCATCTTCTCACAGACCCTCCCGGGTCTGGGTGTTGTGTAGCTGGCCCGGCGAGGAGTTTGCTCCTCATTTTTTTTTTTGTTTTTTGTTTTGTTTTTTTTTTTATTTTGTATATTTTTTTTTATTTTTTTTTTTCGTAGTTTTAGTGTCACCCTGCAAATAAACGTCAAACTAGCGCCATCTGTTACTTGGTCCGGGTGAATAAGTCACTGAGACATTGTTGTCACCTAAATTAATCTCTTGAATACAACCTGTCAGCGCACTACGCAGTGTAGCAGGCTTTCGCACTTACGAGTCAGCTGTTAAACGCTGTAATACTGAAACACTTGTTAAAATAAAGAGCTGCTTAAATATCGGCTCAAAGCCATCAACATTTTGTGCAAACGTAGCTTACTGCCATCTACTGTACTGTGCCTAACCGATCAACCGTAACATCGCCAATCAATTTTGCACTCTCCCGCCTACGACATAAGGCTCTTTGGCTGTTAACTGTTAATTTACATTGCTAGCATCTGTATGATACCTGCTTATTGAAGAAATTTAATAGAAATGGTATAAAATTTTATATTTTGTTATCCAGTTTATGAAGTGGTAGAATGCTGGTATGTTACGGGATTAGATAACTTTTGCCGGTTCATCATCATCATCATTTCAGCCAATAGACGTCCACTGCTGGACATAGGCCTCCCCCAATGTTCTCCACACAGATCGGTCCTGTGCCGCCCGCATCCAATGGATTCCCGCGATCTTCACCAGATCGTCGGTCCACCTTGTGGGGGGCCTGCCACGGCTGCGACTTCCTGTGCGTGGCCTCCACTCCAGGACCTTTCTGCCCCAACGGCCGTCTGTTCTCCTCGCTATGTGCCCTGCCCATTTCCACTTGAGGCATGCAATCCTTTGGGCTATGTCTGTAACCTTAGTTCTCCTGCGGATCTCATCATTTCTGATACGATCACGCAGGGAGACTCCGAGCATAGCTCTCTCCATAGCTCTCTGGGTGACTTTGAGCCTCCTTAATCGGCCGGTTGCGTCCAAATAAAGATACCGAAAGTCCAATCCGGGAGGAAGGGGAGTTATAAGGTTGGCAACGCACTTGTGGCTACGCTGGCGTTACGGATAGACGCCCAGGCGACGGCAACCGCGTACCATCATGGGATCCGTCTGCTCGTCTGCCATCTAGAACTTCTCTTCTCTTCTTTAGATTCTTTGATTTAAATGAAGGTTTTACCGAAATCGGCGCCTGTTCAAAATCAAAAGGATTGCACCACCCTCCCCTCTTCTATCTAATGTCCTTTACCTGAAGGTTGTCTGGCAGAGATCGCTCCCAGCGATAAGACCGCCTAAATTGTACATTGTATCTCTGTATACCTAGCTTTTAAGTTTTGTATGTTGTGCAATAAAGAGTATCTATCTATCTAATCTCTGTGGAATAATTGATTGTTTTTTTTTTATGATATAGGTGGCAGACGAGCAGACGCATCACCTGATGGTAAGCGATTACCGCCGCCCATGGACGCCTGGAACACCAGGCGTCCAGGTCCAGGGACCAGGTTGTATTAAATTACAAGATAGTATTGGGCGCCGACTTCGGTAAAACCTTTTCTCGAGTGTACTGTTATAAAATGTTATTTGAAGTGTATGAAGTGATAAAAATATTCTTTTACACTTTTTAGTTTGTGGTTTTTGAAGGCGGTTTTTTTTCACAGAATTTTTTTTTATGTTCTTGTTTCTTGAAGGCGGTTTTTTTCGCAGAAAATTTTTGTCGTAGAAAATGTTTACATCACACATTCTTATACAATGATTCATCACCATCCATCATTATAAGCGCATACTTCCAATCGCAAACAAGTTATTTATTCATATCATTGAGGAAAGTGTGACCAAGTGCCTTACATACAAATGTATGGATTATATATGTATGTATAATTTATCGCCGTGTAAATACTATATGTAGCTGAGAATACGGCTTCTGAATGTGTTTAAAGCTGTTCACACACAGAGCAGGTAATCTAAAGATGTATATTATAGCACGATACATCTCGATACATCTTTCTATAGAAATCGTCAGGAGACCTGACACACGACAGCTATAATGTATATTTTTACGTCTTCGTATCTTAAGATACAGAGTTATACGAAAATATACATTTATATTTCGATACATTTTAAATACATCTCAGTACAAACTGTGCGGATAAAGAATGGGATCAGAAATGGCGGCGCATCTATTCACTTCTCGCTCGCACACTATTTGCGTCTATACTCGCACCCCGCGAGTGCGACGTTGTTAAGAGAGTTCTCTTACCGGAGGCCTAAATGGGGGGAAGGGGGGTTTAAAGGTTCGCAAGTGCGCCTATGGCTACACTAGCCCTTTGTTGCGCCGCAAAACTAGTACCCGAGACCTCAAGCCACTAGCCGCTGCGTCTTCGCGGTATACTTACTGTCTCTGGTAAGGTGGATGATCCTGCCATTGAAATTTAAACCCTATCGACGCGGAAGGCGTGGTCGGAAATAGTCTAAGAGCGGTGACCTCACACAGTTCATAATGCTAATTGACATAATTAGGATAATACAAGGTGGCAAGGCGGGCGTGGGGCTACATGGGGGGTCGATTTGTAAGCTTTTTATGGTTGAAGTCACAATGAGGTCGAGTCATGACTTTTGTAGATAAAAGGTTTCGTTTTGTATGAACAAAGCTTGTCTATTTTTGGGAAAGCACCCATAATAAAAGTATCAGCCTATAAACTGTCCCACTGCAGGGCAAAGGCCTCCATCATAGAAATCAAGTCATCGCTACTATGATGGGATTAGGCTTAATCACCACGCTTGCCAAATGCGGATTGGTGATCACAAGCCCAAGCTATGTTCGAAAAATTCGAAACATATTTTTCGCTCGACCCGGGAATCGAACCCAGGACCCCGAGATCATGATCCGGTACTTAAACCACTAGACCAACAGGGCGTTTTTTTTTTACCCATAATATCCTCCAACCGATTACGGCTACGGCGGCCAATCTGAACGATCACCCTCGTACGCAAGATATATTAAAGTGCTCAAGTGTATGCGCAAACACAAGTGCACTCTCTATTCCCTTAACCTCATATTCCGATGGGACACCAGTGTGACACGACCGGAGAGGGATTGGGCGCAGGACCAACGGCTTAGAATTTCTTACCGAAAACTTAGGTACAAATTTTTGGCCCGACCCGGGGATCGAACCCGGGACCTCTGGCGCAGCCGTCGCTTTATAGTAAGACCCACTAACTACTACGCCACCGAGGCAGTCAATAAAAGCGCCCAAGGTACGTACGTGAAGTATAACCCGAGGCGCAGAGTGAGTGAGGGTACAGGAGATCCAATCCAGGGGGAAGGGAAAGATTGGCAGCGCACTGGGTGCCCATGAGCGGCGGCAATCGCTTACCATAAGGTCATCCGTCTGCTTATCTGTGTCACCTAACACACACAAAAAGGCAAGAAGCCCAATCCAGGGGAAGGGTGGTTAAAAGGTAAGCAGCGCACTTGTGACACCACTATTGTTGCAGGCGTCCATGGGTGGCGGTAATCGCTTACCATCAGGTGATCCGTCTGCTCGTCTGCCACCTATATCATAAAAGAAAACATCTCATACGTTGACCTGATTCCGTACTAAATAGCTTAAGCACTTGTGTTACAGATATCAGACAACAGAGGAATACAAATATATACTTGAATACATATATTACACCCAGACACCGAACAAACACAAGTGTTCATCGCACACATGTTTGTCCAGGGTGGGGATCGAACCCTTTGGCGTAAGAGGCAGGGTCACTACCAATTGCGCCATCCGGTCAGCCAACTAATGACGACGTTGTCAGTGTCAACACATATCTTTACTGCTCTGCTACATTAAATTCCAAAACAGTCGAAATCTTTCGCTAATCTACGTAAAATATCTGCATTCTAGTGGAGGGTGACGGTGCGCGGCTCTGTGATTGTTGGTGCGAGCTATCTTTAGATAATAGTGTAATTATCACAGTTTTTCTGGTGAGACAAAATCCTCGTAAAATCAGTGCAAGGTAGTGTCTGAACCAGGAATAACAACCCACCGTCTAACGCCTTAACAACTCGTCGGAACACTGACACAACCCGGCGTAAACATAGGCATTTTTTCGCCACACCACCAAGGCGACCCATAGCTCAGTGCGCTGCGCTCATAGGCCCGTTCCTGCAATACTCGGAGGTCGACGGTTCGAATCCTCGATACACATAAATTAAGAAAAAACTATTATTTTATTTTTTAATTATTTTTAAACAAATTGGAATTATATTTAACAACCTAGTACTATTATAAATATATTAAGAGAAAAAGTGGTGAAAAACAAGTAGAAAAAGAAATATGCCTAAGGTACAAAGATCGCCTGTGGCTAGCCAGCAGTGCTCGCCAGATAAAGAGCAATTGAGTTAGAGGCAGAAGAGAATGAAGCCTCTCGCCTCTCCACCTGCCGATGCGGCTGCAGCTGCAGCTGGAGCTGTGGCCGGAGTCCTAGAGGGAGATGTGAATGACATAGCGGGTGTGCTGCGCCGTGATCTCTCTGCGTGCGTGTCGGAGATACGCGAGCTCCGTCAAGAGATCGTGCAGCTGCGGGAAGCGCTCACGGCTGAGAGGACACGGCTGGATAGTATCGAGGAGAGGGGTGGCCAAATTGGAGGAACGTCAGGCGACCGACGTACCTGGCAGGACAGCCGAGCTGGAGCGAACTATCACCCAGTTAAGGCTCGAACTTAATGACCGAGACCAGGAGGCACTCCTCTCTGACCTCGAAGTCGGGCAGCTGCCGGAAGAGAAGGGAGAGAACGTGATACACTCGGTGAAGGTACTCGCTGCGCAGCTGGGTGTTACACTGGAGGAGCGGGACGTGGTGTTCGCCGAGCGCGTGGGGGCGCCCCCCAGTGGCCAGGGCGAGGGCCGCGCGCGCCGCGTCGTGGTGCGGCTGGCGCGTCGCCATCTCCGCGACGAGTTGCTGCACGCCGCACGCGTACGTCGCACCGTCGCCAGCGCCGCAGGGGGGCGAATCTTCATCAATGAGCGACTGACCCGCCCAAATCGACAGCTGTTTCATAGGGTCCGCGAGGAGTGTCGAAAACTACAGTGGAGGTACTCCTGGACCAAGCGGGGCCGCATATTTGCTCGTCAAGAGGACGGCAAGCCAGCATTCCAGTTGCGATCTTGCGACGATCTGGTTCGCGTGTTTGGACCCCAGGCAATCTGACCCGGACTTCCCTGAAAACATTAGGATGACTACATGTAATAGATATAAAATAGCATATATTTATACTATTTCTATAAATAAAAATATTCACCTCTTGCCAATGGAGTGGGTTACCACTCGGTTTTCAATGACACAGCTTGTGAAATTATATGTCATCAAAGGGATAGGGGAAGGGACTATATTGTGCAATGAACTGAATTCGATTGGGTATCTAGATGTGATATTATTTTTTAAAAATACAAGTGCTTATATAATCCTGTTTATAATTATAACTTATAATAACACACATACACACTTACACATACCAAATATGACTTATTATAACAATATCAATCTTAATCTATATCCAAAATTAAAATCAACAGACACTCTTATCATACACCTATTAAAATGTGGAATACACTTGTATGGGCAGTCTGAAATATTTATCCACACTATAAACACATGTTACCCCACTACACCCACAAATACTAAAAAAAAAATATACACAAACTATATAAACTAAATATACACATAAACATGGTTCTAAAATATAAACATAATAACAGGAAACTTCATTACAGACACAACACACTGAAATATATCTATGTATACAAAATATTTTACAGTTATGTGACTCAAGCAAACACAATATTCACAGATATGAATCGCACACTATGGTCTATGGAAAAGATTCTCCTTACCGAGATACAAAATGGTTGGAAGAAATAATTTTAAAGTTGGGCTTTACAATGCGGGGTCCCTCGGCACTCGGCATGAGGAGTTTATGGTGGCTGCTCAGAAAATGAATGTTGACATCTTGGCAATAAATGAAACCTGGCTCAGGGCAGGTGAGGATGACAGGGCACCAAAATTGCCAGGGTATCAGCTAAGACACATACCCAGACCAGTCCAAATTAGAAGGGGACGTGGGGGGGGTGTAGGTTTTTATGTACGAAGGGGTGTCAACGCTCGCACGCTCCCGCATCCTACAACATCATTGGTCGAGCAAATGTGGCTAAAGGTTCGTACTCACAACCAAGACATACTAGTAGGAACTGCCTATAGACCGCCATGGCAAGATGTAGATGAGTTCATGGATGCTATAGCAGATTCCATAGCCACCCTGGCAAGCTCTGATGGGATCATTTTTGTTGGCGACCTTAACATAAACATGTTAGAGCCTAGCAGCAGCAAAACAAAATTGCTTCAGGACTTTCTACACAGTGTCAACCTAATGCAGGTGGTCGATAAACCTACTCACTATACCAATCAGAGTAGCAGTCTGATTGATTTAATCTGCACTGATATCCGTGTCAATCAGGTAAGTGTAAAACACTCTCCAGATTTGGGAGGACATGCCATGCTGATGGGAGACTTTAAAATAAAAAAAGAAAAACCATGTCCTCAAATAATAACATACAGACCCTTAAAAAACATTGTAGTGGATAATTTGGTAGGGATTTGGACTCTGTTGACTGGCAGCACTTTTACAAACTACACAATGTCAATACATTGACAAGAACATTCACCACATGGATAGTATCCCTCTTTGACCTTCATGCCCCAACGAAAACCAGTAAATTCCGGCATCCTCCCCACCCCTGGGTGACCGACTGCATCAAGACAATGATGCAGACCAGAGACAGGTACCATGATCTATATAAACAGCATAAGACTGATGTATACAAGAACTGTTACAAGACCATGAGGCGGGCAGTGCTTGAGGCTATTGAGCAGGAAAAGAAACACTTCTTCTCCAAGCATGTCAATGCTAACATTAGTGACTCAAAAAAGTTGTGGAAAAACCTGAAGTCCACTTTAGTTCCTAATAAAAAAAATACAGCAGTGCTGCCACCTCATCTTAACAACCCAGACCAGATCAATGACCACTTTCTGAACATACCTGGCGATGATTTGGTAACCATATCTCAGCTGACATACTACGAACACCACAGGCACAGCACCGCCACATTTGATCTGCAGCCAGTCACTGAAGATATGGTCCTAAAGATCATACGAGGGCTCAAATCGAATGCTCAAGGGAATGACGGGATCACTTTGGATATGCTGCTCCTAACCTTGCCACAGTCGCTGGGTGCTGTCACTAGGATAGTCAATCAGTCTATCGTGGAAGGAATATTCCCTGACAGCTGGAAAGTGGCCGTTGTTAAGCCTCTGCCAAAAAGTAACTGTCCGTCTACAATGAGCGATCTTCGTCCGATTAGCTTGCTCCCATGCATTTCCAAAATCCTGGAAAAAGCCGTATGTGACCAGCTGACAACATACCTCGAAGAACATGACATATTACCACAGCGGCAATCTGGGTTTCGCAAGGGACACGGAACCGCTACAGCTCTGGCGGACATAGTAGACAATCTTCTCACTGCACAGGACCGTGGTCAGCTAAGCATGCTGCTCCTACTTGACTTTTCACGCGCATTTGACTCCATAAATACCTCATTATTACTCGCAAAATTAACATACTATGGATTAGGATTAAACTCAATTAAATGGTTTCAAAGCTACCTTCATGGCAGGCAGCAGTATGTCGAACTGATGGGGGTTGATGGCGTCAAAGTGCAATCAGCACTACAATCTGTCACCCGCGGAGTGCCACAGGGCTCCATACTGGGACCTATTTTATACATTTTATACAGTGCTGACATAATAGGCTGTATAGCGCACTGCGGTCACCATCTATATGCAGACGATTTACAGTTACATTTTTCTTTTAAGCCAGATGATTATGAGGCAGCAGTAGCCAAGGTGAATGAGGATCTGTCAAGCATCACTCAGTGGTGTAAATCTAACTGCCTAATCCTTAACCCGAAAAAGTCCAAACTCCTCCTGATTGGCACTAAGAGTAGCAGGCAGAGACTAGATGGGAAGCCTCTGAATGTACGGATCAATGGCGAGGTGCTGGAGCGTGCTCATGAAGCAAGGAATCTGGGACTGATTGTGGACAGCAGTCTGAACTTTGAAAGCCATATTGCCGAGAGTTCTCGCAACTGTTTTTATAGGCTAAGAATGCTGTATAAAATGCGACCATATTTAAGCAATAGATTAAGAAAGTTACTGTGCGAATCCCTAATATTGTCCAAGCTTAATTACTGTGACACTGTGTATGGGCCATGCCTGCTGGGAAGGACTGCCAAGCTGATCCAAAGAGTTCAAAACGCCTGCACCAGGTTCTGTCTCGATATTCCTCCTCGCTCACATGTTACACCTTTTTTAAATGATGCGAACATCATGAAAATGGAGGCAAGGAGGAGATTGCACCTGGCTACACTCATGTTTGGTGTTATAAAAAGTGGAAAACCTCAGTACCTGTTTGAAAAGCTAGCGTGGGCGCGTGATCACAGCAAATATCCGAGGCGGACGTGCACCAATGTTTTTAAAACTGAAAAACATCACACTGTTCGTTTCAGAGGCTCCTTCAGATACGCAGCCACGCGTGCATGAATAATATACCGCCTCCGTTGCGTGACCTGAAAACAATATGCTCTTTTAGAATAAGGCTAAAACGACATCTAATAGACATACAAAAATCTTCACTCTCACTTTCTGAATTTTCACGGCGCGCGACGGATTTGGCATACACGACGTCCTGGCGTCGTTAACACGGCTAACGAGCCCTCCCCCTCAAGCAGTAGCAGAATCGGATAACGACCAACATCACACAGAGCCAGTCCATACGCACTACTCTATTGCCGTGCCACGTCGCGGCAGGCACGGGCAACGCCCATCCGGTAGCCAACGCCTATCTGCGATGTCTTCACGGCGGTTGTAGCAAGGGAAATCCAGGACAAACTTCTCCATTTTGTTGTTCATACACCGGCAAGAATATTCACAAACTAAGATGTGCATAATCATAATCACAGATAACTTTAATGTTGCAATCATTGTAATTTGCAGTGCACTTTTTGCACTTAATGTCAAATAGAACCATAGATTAGATCAAACTGTCATTTTTTTTTTCTCTTAATTGTTTTTTTTTAATCATTTCGTCAACGTGTCAACATTGACGATATGAAACCATCGATGGCGCCACTGTCGCTTTTAAAAATAAGTTATAATTCTATCTTCTTCCGTTCTATCTAGTAATTCTATCTCACATTATCATTTATTTATGTACATTAGTATTTATTTATTTATGGTTACACATTAACACGGTCGTCACTCACAACAGGTCCTGCCAGAATACCAGCGCTGCCGCGGCATTTCTGTCGTGGCAGCACCATGCTGAGGCCAGGACCTGATTGACCTCACACTTCGCACACGCCTACTTATTTAGAATATTTTCATTATATAAATGTGTATTTACCTACCTATCGTCTGTTCTCGTACTCACCTTTGTCTGTAGTATTAATGTGTCAATGTTACCTTATCTATGTTTACTAATGAATGTTCATTGTTAAATTATTTATTGTGATGGTCAATAAAATGTTTTTCTTTCTTTCTTCTTTCTTTCTTTCTAATCATCATCAGCCCATTTAAGTCCCCACTGCTGGGGCACGGGCCTCCCTCAATCACATGAGGGGTAATTGCCATACTCACCACGCTTGGCAGACGGGTTGGCGAGGGTTTTGATATAAATGCAGAGTTTTGCTTCTCTGGGTGCTGATGATCATGCCAGCAGCTTTACTTTAGTCGCCTTTTACGACATCTCGGTAAGAGTGAGGGTGGCCTATTCTACTCTGCCGGGTCCACACGGCCATCCGGTCAGCCAACTAATAGATGTTCGAAACTTCATGTCGGTGACAGACAAATTACTGAAGAGTCGCCTACGTTGATAAGGTCATATACTGCAAAAACCGGTCAGCTACGTGGGAGACAAATGTCTGGCTATACCACCTCCAGGTCCCGGCAGAAGGGGTAGACTTAAAAAGATGTGGTTTGACGTCGTAAAGGACATGTCATCCTTTACGACGTACGTGCCAATAAATTTATTTATTTATTTATTTAAAACTTTATTGCACAAAACGATACAATAGGCGAACTTCATCACCATCATAAGCAACCCACACTCGTCCACTGCTGGACATAGGTCTCCCCCAATGCACGCCACTACTCCCGATTTTCGGCCACTCTCATCCAGCCCACACCAGCCAGCCTTCGAATGTCATCATCCCATCTTGTCGCATGGCGTCCTACACTACGCTTACCGAGTCGCGGTCTCCACTCAAGGACTTTACGGCTCCAACGGCTGTCAGTTCTGCGGCTAATATGACCAGCCCACTGCCACTTCAGTTTGCTAATTCGGTTGGCTATGTCGGTGACTCTGGTTCTCTGTCGGATTACATCATTCCTGATGCGGTAGGCGAACTTAATAGTTAATATTTTATAGCAATCTTTTGTGATTTATTCTTAAGTAAATAACACATTTAAAAATTTCATCTCGCGTTCAGGCGGGACTCGAACCCACACCTTCCACAATCCGGGTGAATGTACTACCAATTATACCACTGAACGCGTTACTAAGCCGACGAAATTTGTAAGTGCTTGATTCGACATGAGCTGTCGATAGTCCATTAAACACATACAATAAACTAAGAAATGAATAAACATATTTAATGTGATTCTACCACCGGAATCGGAAAGTTGATTCTGACGAGAAGAACCGGCAAGAAACTCGCCAGTTACTCTTTTTGATCGCCAAAAATTTTAATACAATATTATTTTTACTATATTACTCGCATAAATAAGTCGATTTCATGTCCATTAATAAATATATCCATTACAATATCTGGTGTAGGTCGGGTGTAACAATTTATCATTTCCACAAATTCTTGTCATTTAAATAATCATCAACTGTATAATAAGCTTTTGCCTTTAAATAATTTTAATGTGTGTTTAAATTTAGGCATTGGTAAGTCAACAAGCTTTTGTGGTAAATT
>CM032490.1:10192782-10212837 GCA_019059595.1 Marasmia exigua
AAGTAATTTAGCTTACCTGCCACTTTACATTCCCTACCTACATTAGCTATCACCGCCAATAAAAATCTCACCGTGTCATTCGCGGTTGCGTTGCGTCCGAAGCCACTGCTTTGGGCCCAGGGCATGGTAAGACCATGATCTAGGCCGAGCTGTCGCTTGGAGGCCCATAATATGCTTAGACTCCTCATCTTAACGTGTAATTCTCAGTTGCTTCAAGCCCGGGATACGCTATGATTCAGGATTCGGTAAGTCTGGTAATTACAGTGAAGTGACTCCCGTCTGACCTTGGCAACCCTTGGACAGGGGAACCTTACGACTTAGGGACCTTCAAGAGAAGAGTGTACTCCTTTTTAAAAAGGCCAGCAACACATTATCGTGCAATTTTTGACGAAATCTTAATATGGACAGACAACGGCGCTTATAAATGGATGAAACTTTCGATAAGAATTGCTTATACTAAATATGTGTTGCATTTTTAATTTCTGATAAGAGAAATTGTATTTTACAAATATAGAACGTTTCCGAAATCTAGCCATCCCACTGACGTATCCATACTAATGTAATGTTTGATGTCATTAATTCTAAATTGCACTACCTATTCTGATCACTGATCATAAAAAACCAAAATTGTTTGACCAATTTTTTTTTTACATTTTGGCAGACAAACAAGCAGACGGCTCACCTGATGATAAGTTACCGCCGCCCAAGGACATTTGCAATACACGGGGCATCACAGATGCGTTGCCGGCTCTTAGGGGAGGAATAAGCTCTTTTATTGAAGATCAGCAGGTCGTATCTGTTCGGAAACACCATAGTTGGTACCGAATGAAGAAATTTGATAGTTTTGATTACCTACTTTGATGTTTGGCTGTACATACCAAACTCTCTTATGATTCTTTATCTTTATTGAAGAATTTAACTTTTTTCACAGATCATTAACGCTTAACCAAAAACGACCTCCAAGGACACAAAAAAAGAAAAAGAAAATAACAGTTCTCAAAGTAATAATCAGATGCACCATCTGTGGCTACACCACGATGGACAGAGAAGTGTACAACAAGCATCGAGAAGTACACAACAAGATCACACCGGGAACCAAATATGAGCCTTGTGAAACTTGTAACGTTGACAAACCTCCTCCGAAAGGGTACAAGAAATGTCCAATATGCACTTTCTTCACGAAACACATATCAAGTCTTAAAACGCACATGCACATCCACAATAGTGGGGCTGCGTACAAGTGTACACAATGCGACTTTCATGGGACAGATTGGAAGGAACTAATTCAACATTATAATACGACTACGACTTACACTTGTAAGGTGTGTAGATTTAGCAGCCACATTTTTGATAAATTCGAAAAGCACAAAGAGAAACATATTATTAAAGAGATAACAGTAAAATAGTAACTTCTTTTTTTGATTTGATAAATAGCAGCAAGCAAGCAAATGCCACTGCCCATAGACATCCGTAACACCATTTGAGTAACGATAGACATCCGTAACACCATTTGAGTAACAACTCCGCTGCCAAGGCCTGCTAAACTGACCTTTCTCCCTGGATTGAACTACTCTTTATTCAGTTAAGTCTATGAACAAAACACTTGTGAATGACAAATATGTAATATACCACTGATATGGAATGTCGATTTCTACCAAGAAGAACCAGCAAGAATTTAATTTTATTTTACTGTTTTAGGGAATCTTACAGCTAAACCACTGATAGCACTGAGTTTAAACATAATAAGGCCAATTACAAGTTTCCATTTGTAAAAATGAAAATACATTAGCACAGTAATAAAAGATTCTATCCGCACAAGTTAAATCTCAGAAGTGACTCTTATCAAATATAATCATTGCAATTTTTATTTAGCTAACAATACAAAAACAATAGTAAGATTAATAATAATGTTCTACAAACCAATACTTAAGTTATGGTGGCCAATTTCAGCTATCAGCCATTGTCACAGGACATATGGTACACACACACAGGACACAGGTACATGACTCACCGGATGGCGCAATTGGTAGTGACCCTGCCTCTTACGCCAAAGGTCGTGGGTTCGATCCCCACCCTGGACAAACATTCGTGCGATGAACACTTGTGTCTGTTCAGTGTCTGGGTGTAATATATGTATTTAAGTATATATTTGTGTTCCTCTGTTGTCTGATATCTGTAACACAAGTGCTTAAGCTACTTAGTAGGGAATCAGGTCAACGTATGAGATGTTGTGAGAATTAATGTTATTATTATTATTATGTTTGTCAGTTGTTCCATAACCACGGGCAATTATGTCCCGGACTTTTGGACGGCGTGCGTGGGGCCGAAGCCAACACGTAGAGGCCCGTTCAATTGACAGTTTTACTATAATGTGATGTGATTAGTGAAAGTATAACATTACTTAAGAATAAATTGCAAAAGATTGCTATAGCCAAAAAATTCATAGTATAACATACAATTCTTTATCTGCGAAACACAGTGCAGGCGCTTCTTCACACTGGCTATCTGTGAGGCCGTGGTATCACTGTCACACACGGTATCACTCCTAAGCGCCTATGCCTAATCTCATCATCATCTCTCCTAAATAAAATAGTTTAATGCTTTTAATAATCCATGTCATTTTGGCCCCTGAACTGGTTAGAACTGGTTTTACTAAAAATCAGCGCTAGCATCGCATCATCATCAGCCCATTTAAGTCCCCACTGCTGGGGCACGGACCTCCCTCAATCACATGAGGGGTAATTGCCATACTCACCACGCTTGGCAGATGGGTTGGCGAGGGTTTTGATATAAATGCAGAGTTTTCCTTCTCTGGGTGCTGATGATCATGCTAGCAGCTTTACCTTAGTCGCCTTTTACGACACCTCGGTAAGAGTGAGGGTGGCCTATTCTACTCTGCCGGGGACCACACCATCGCAGCATCGCATATGCTGGGTGGATAGGTACCATTTTGGTTGGTCTTTAACAAAATTTTGTTATGTTCACAAGAAACACAACCCGTTTGGAACAGTGGTAGTGAACGCTGCCTTTGGTCCAAGGGTTGCGGGCTCGATCCCCGCACAGTACAAACATTTGTGTACATGAACATGTCTGTTTGTATTGGTCTGGGTGTTTTCTATGTATTATAAGTATGTATTTACAAAAAAAAAGTAATATTATGTATATATTCCACTGTTGATTCTGATATCCGTAACACAGGTGCATGAGCTACCTATCTCGGAGTCAGATCAATGTATGTGATGTTGTAAAATATTTATTTATTTATATCAGTTATGAAAATATATGCAAAATGAATGAAAGGCATTTCAGTATTTTAGTCTCATTTTTAGTCTCCGTTTAATACCTACCTACTTACCTATAATCTCAGAATTGGTTAGCTACAAAACAAGTTCGTACCTACCTATCTCGGAGTCAGATCAATGTATGTGATGTTGTGAATTATAAAAACAAAAAAATTCATGCTATATATGTAAATAATTTATTATCATCCAAAAAATTTTTTGGACCTCAGAAAATAACCACCTGTATTGTATGCTTATTGTAATAAATAATAATAATCTATCTATGTTGTTTTTATTTGACGTACTTGTTATGTATGTGTCCAAATAATTATTTTTCTTTTCTCCTTTTCTAATTACTTACAGAGCAAGAGAGAAGAAAAACGTTAGTTTTATTATTTGTTCCTACAAAGTCTAAACATTTAATGATCGATTAAAGTGAAATATGTATTGTTTGCAATTTTTGTGTTTTTTCATAAAATCCCAGGAGGCTTAATTTAGAGCTGTCACTTGACAAACAAGAATATACCTGTCGCATCCAAACAAAGGAGACACCCAGTGCGTGTGAAAGGGAGGGTAACTCCGATTCGGTCGTAACGTCTGCTTTAAATAAGGCCCTCTGTATAGAGGTGGCTATACAAGCAAGGCAAGCAAGGTTGGCAGCGCATTTGTGACTCCACTGGTGTCGCGGGTGTCCATGGGCGGCGGCAATCGCTTACCATCAGGTGGTCCGTCAGCTCGTCTGCCACCTATCACATAAAAAAATACTAGCAACTTATTTTAAGACCTGGAGCCCAATTCTCGGGTTTGTGATATTTTGAAAACATGGCGGATATCACCTGGAGCCCAATTCTCGTGCTCGTGATATTTATTTTCATACGACTTATATCACTAAAACATAGTTTTTTTTAATGGTTTTCAGGTGATATCCGCCATGTTTTCAAAATATCACAAACCCGAGAATTGGGCTCCTGGAGCCCAATTCTCGGGATTTCGATATGAAAAAAACATGGTGGATATCACCTGAAAACCATACAAAAAAACTATGTTTTAGTGATATATGTCGTATGAAAAGAAATGTCACGAGCCCGAGAATTGGGCTCCTGAAAACAATACAAAAAAACTATGTTTTGGTGATATATGTCGTATGAAAATAAATATCACGTGCACGAGAATTGGGCTCCTGGAGCCCAATTCCCGGGCTTGTGATATTTATTTTCATACGACATATATCACTAAAACATAGTTTTTTTGTATGGTTTTCGGGTGATATCCGCCATGTTTTCAAAATATCACAAGCACGAGAATTGGGCTATTGGAGCCCAATTCTCGTGCTCGTGACATTTTGAAAACATGGCGGATATCTCCTGGAGGCCAATTCTCGTGCTTGTGATATTTTGAGAACATGGCGGATATCACTTGAAAACTATACAAAAAAACGATGTTTTAGTGATATATGTCGTATGAAAATAAATGTCACGAGCCCGAGAATTGGGCTCGTGAAAACCATACAAAAACTATGTTTGTGATAAATTTAAGAAAATAAATATCACGAAGCACGAGAATTGGGTTCCTGTCAATGTCATCGAAAAAGCTACTAGTGCAAATAGTGTTGTCGAATAACTATATGTGATCTTTCCAAATCACAAAAATATTAGGAATCGATTATGTCGTTGATGACCAGCAAAAGCGATGGTAGAGCAGTGGATAACGCGCCTGTCCTGTATGATTAAAAACCGATCTACCGTTTTTTGTACATAAATGTGCCATTAGTTACCATTAGCTCGGGGGTGAGGGAAAACATGGTGAGGAAACCGAGGTGTCCTGGTCCTCGGACCTGGTGTTATTATTGTATCATGTACTGATGTAAATTTTGTTGGTGATCTTATAAATAAATAAATGAATTATAACCTAAAAAAATATATGATGTACATAATCATGAAAACTAACAACGAAAATTGGTTTGAACTTGATATAGGTAGTGAGTAGTTTTTTTTAAATACGTTATTAACCGTAAACCGCAATTTACCTTCCATATATCTTACTTGCTGCTACGGAACCCTTCATCGGCGACACCGACTCGCCAAAAAAAAACCGGCCAAGTGGTTTATTTTAATGATAACATAACTCCTTCCAGAGTAACCGCAGGGTAACCACGGTGTAACTAGTTAGTCAAAATGCCTAGTACAAAACCCTGCGCTGTCCCATAACGCTCTTCAAATCCTACGAGAGGGCAGAAGTTCCCGCGGGACATAGAGATGAAGAAGAAATGCGCGCTCGCCATCAGAAGGACCGAGGAGAATGTGGGGCTGTACGCCCGAGTCTGTAACAGACATTTCTTGCTGTCAGATTTCATAACACGTACTTCTACAACCCGTGCGGATAAAGAATGGGATCAGAAATAGCGGCGCATCTATTCACTTCTCGCTCGCACACTGTTTGCGTCTATACTCTATGTATATGTGTACAGCCTGTAAGTAACATAACATTTAATTAAATTTAAAACTCTTATTTCCATTCAAAACGCATAAATATCGCATATGCATATTGACCGTGGGAGAGCAACGCTTCGGCATGAATGGGCCGGCTCGATCGGAGTGATACCACGGCCTCACAGAAAACTGGCGTGAAGCAGCATTGTGCTGTGTTTCGGTGCGTGAGAGGGGGAAAGTGAGGTTCAAACGTTGGCAGCGTACTTGTGACACCATGGTGTCGCGGGTGTCCATCCGTCTGCTCGTTTGCCATCTATCACATAAGATAAGAAAATTTACCGATTTGTATATGTGTGCATATCCGTAGATACATAATATCATTCAAAATAACGATTTGTTGATGTCTCTATGAGCTGTGTTGGTACGGACAGCCAACAATCAATGTACCTATACAAATCTGACAAATTATTTGCCTTGAATGTTAAAAACTGAATGTCATTGAGTTACATAGAATTTACCCCGGCCTACAACAATAGACAATACGTCAAAAAAATATAATATTATTTTTTATACACTTTTCAAATAAAGAAAGAAAAAAAAGATGACCCATATTTTTTAGTATTCATTTAATTTGTGTTTTTATTGATTGTTTTTTTAATACAATTATGCCGGTGTGACGTAGTCCTGAGGCTCAACGTTTTGTGATGTCGGTGCTATTGTCTATGTGCGAAGTGGGTGGTGGGGAGGAACGGCAAATCGGTCGTAGTAGCGTAGCGCACGACATGGCAGAAATGTGAATTAATTCTGGGCTGTCATGTGTCAAATTGCTTTATTTTCATAACTTCCTTAACAATTTTAAGTAAAAACGTAAACATTTGCGATATGGGTCATAGTACATGCTGTGTCGTAAATTGTAAAAACAATGGGAAAAATAGTTCGTGCAAGTTTTATGCGTTTCCAACATCAACGTGGACATTACAGCAAAGACAAAAATGGATAGCTGCTGTGAACAGAAAAAAGTAAGAAATTTAACCTAGTACACTATAATAATAATAATAAGCGTTCCAAAATTACAGTCCTTTTTTATTTGTTTTAGTGCTGATGGGTCCCCATGGCACCCAAAACGACATGATACAATATGCAGTGAACATTTTATTGGAGGCAAAAAGTCAGACGCTGAGGCGAGCCCTAGCTATATTCCAACAATATTCCCGTCAATGTATCGGTGTAAGAATTGTAAACACAGTCGCACTTAACATTTGTAACAACACATTCATCATTTATCTAAAATTAAAATAAACAATAAAATAATTAATATTACTTACTGCATGGTCAGGTTCGAGTTAAAAGAGTGGGAGAAAAAACAAAGCACTGAATTCTGGAAAAGACTACCTCGACTAGAACAGTCTAAGGCGTTGATACAGGCGTTCGATCAGAGACGAGCTGTAGAAATAACAAAACTGAGTAGAGGACATGTTAGGGCACTCACTCGGACGCTCACAGGGCACTGCAAATTAAACAAGCACCTGCACAACATGGGCCTGCGGCCTTACAGATACCAAAATCTGCAGGTTCTGTCGCGAGGACGAGGAAAAGATTATACACGTCCTCGGCGAGTGCATAGTGCTGCACCGCTGCAGAAGCCGGCACCTGGGAGCACACATGATCTCAGCTGACGAGATCAAGAGCTCCCCCATCAGCTCCATTCTCGGGTTTATCCTGGAACTGGAGCTACATGAGGTGCTGTAATAGGTTACGGGGCTGCCACAATAGATCATCTACTGGTCGCAGTGGTTATGAGACGCAGGGCTCACCTCATTTCTATCAAATAATAATAAAATATTACTTATATTGAAGCTAAGCTGACATGAAGCTAATTTAAATATACTATAACTTGATATGTAGGTAGGTATGTACTCACATTTAATGATGTTCTGTAGGGAGTTTGTGTCACAGACATTTGTTTTATAATCAGAGCTCTTATTAAGAAGCTTTTCCCGTTCGTTCTAAGCTCTTCCACTTCTCTCACATGCTGTGCTAATACTATTTTTTTCCCTTTTTGCTCAGCTTGAGGTTGGAAATGTATTTTATGCTTAATTGATTCAAATCCTGTAGGTATTATAATATCCATATTTTTCATGAGGAAGAAAATCGCTAGGTATAATATACATACTCACTTTTTACACTATTTTTTCAATTTCGTTGAAAAACTAGTCGAAAAACAATATCACAAAGATATCATATCATCTAGTTGACATGATTTGAGAGATGACAAGTCCTGAATAGTTGCGGCCACTAGGGGCGCTGTCATGGCGCACACAATTAATATGTACAATAAAAAAAGTTTAGACGACTGTTCATGTCATTGTTTGACGGTTGGTTTTTTGGATTACCTTTTTTTAATCAACGTGAACAAAAGCGTTATTAATTTGTCGTGCCGATGACGTCACTGCAGGATTTTTACATATTTTTCTCCTTAATATCTGTTTAAAAATTCTAAAATTATTTTTCTTAAATTTCTATGAGTCTAATCTAGAAATATTATTTTTCATTTTGAAAAATGATTTTTTCACGTATTGTCCATTCCTATTCATAATACTTGAACACTTTAAATAATACAATATTTTAATTTATTATTGCATAAAAACATTTCTAAAATAATTTTACTTCCGACAACAAAACAAACTTATAAGTAAAACGAAACGTCACTGAAGGAATGATTGAATGATTCCATTAAATTTTGACACTACTTTACGGTACTAAGTAGTCTATGGTTAGTCAAGGATTTGTGATTTTAGAACTAACGTTATAACGTAATAAACACAATCTTACTAGTTTAGGATTAAAGCCGGTACCAGGGTAGCTGTTTGTAATAAGAGGGCTACTATCTTACTCTATGGTGTACCCCGACCTACAAAAATTGTATTTTGCATTTTTTTTTAATTGTAGATAGGTAAGCGTTAGACCATATTTCACCTGATGGTAACTGATAATATGGTCTAAGATGTAGTACGATTACCTAGAAGATACCTATTCACTCGCGCTTTGAAAACCCTCAAATGGTAGCTTCTAGGGAGCACCTCCTCAGGCAGCTGATTTCATTGTTTCGCAGTACGAATAATGAAACCTCTTTGTGCGTTTGTCCAACCAATTTGTTTGTATTACAGCCAGAATGAGAATCAAAAAGGATGTTGTGCCGAGTCAATGCGACTGGAACGATGGCAAATCGTTCGACGACATAGCGCACAAGTGCTGGCTGAACTCCACGAAGAGATACGTCACTGATACCGAGAAAAATGATGAACTGAAAGAGATTGAAAATGGAAATGGAGTAAAAAAGGTTAGGTACTTCATATAATAATATCTTATAGGTACCTTTTTTTAATTTATTTACTAAGAATAACAAACAGTTACTCATTAAAACATTATAAATTACAAAATATTTCTTAGTAGCTTAATAAATGAGCAATTCCCAAGACATTTTATTACCCGACTACGGCGAAACAAAAGGAGGGTTATGATTTTGACCTGTATGTATCTAGGTATGTATGTATGGTAGTTCATCTGTTCCCTCATAACTTCTAAACTAGTTATCATATTTGAACAAATGAGTGTCGTTATTAGAGTCGTGATTGGCTTTTGGTTATAGGCGACATGACGTCAATTTCAATTGACTACAGCGTCCTCTAGGGGACTTAGAGTAAGGAACTAAAAAAATATTGTTAGACGGTACTGTGTGGGGTATCAAATGAAAGAGCTTTTATAACTCATTTCAAGTATGTAATTATATTTACATAACTAAAAATCTGGTGGAATGTGTACACTGACTGCGGGGCTGATCCACAAGTTTAAAGTATAATGTATCAATACGGGGATTACCACGATATTTATTATGTGAAACAACATTGTGTACTCACATATTTGGCTCGACGTTTCGGCTACATTACAGCAGCCGTGGTCACGAGCGAAAAAAAAAAGTTAAAAAGTAGCTCAGCGGGCAATAGAGCGTGCTATGCTTGGAGTCTCTCTGGTGGATAAAATTCGTAACGAGGTTATTCATCAGAGATCTAAAGTCATGGACATTGCACGCAAGATCAGCACGCTGAAGTGGAGATGGGCCGGTCATGTTTCTAGACGCACTGAAAGATGGAGTCGACACGTACTGGAGTGGAGCGGTCGACACGTGGGGAAACGCAGTGTTGGACGCCCTGCGGCGCGATGGACTGACGATTTGAGAAATATGGCTGGTGTGAGCTGGTTGCGTACCGCTCAGGACCGGGCTGGTTGGCGCTCTTTGGGGGATGCTACGTTCAGCAGTGGACGGCGATAGGCTGATTGATTGATTGATTGACCTAAAAATATGTTAAATAAAAATAAAGTTTAAAAACTAATACCCGACTACCAAAAAAACACGCCCAATTTACTTTTTTCGTACATTTTAATGTACGAAACAAGAAAATTGTCTCTGCTGAAATTATTATGCCGTATTGCTGTGTTCGTATGCCACCTACTGTAGAAAAACAGATTCATTATAAAAAATTAAAAAAAAAGACATTTTTTATAACTATAAATTTACTTTTAACTATAAATGTATTTATACTATAAATTTACTTAATCAATGTTCAAAATCAAAAGGATTGCACCACCCTCCCCTCTTCTATCTAATGTCCTTTACCTGAAGGTTGTCTGGTAGAGATCGCTCCCAGCGATAAGACCGCCTAAATTGTACATTGTATCTCTGTATACCTAGCTTTTAAGTTTAGTATGTTGTGCAATAAAGAGTATCTATCTATCTATAACTTTTTGGGAAGCCCCGCAACTTATTTGTAAAAGATTTTGTGAAATAAACGCATTTTTATTTATTTTATTATTATAATAATACAATAAAATCAATGTGGCATACGACCACGGCGATACGGCATAATCATTTCAGCAGAGATAATTTTCTTGTTTTGTACTTTTTAGAGAGTGTTTTCATGGTAGTTGGGTTATAGTTTTTAAACTTTTTTACTTATATTATATATGTTATAAGCGATTGCCGCCGCCCATGGACACCCGCGACACCAGTGGAGTCACAAGTGCGCTGCAAACCTTTTAACCCCCCTTTCCCCCGGATTTCGCCTCCGATACCCTCACTCACGTCGCTGCGTGAGTCAGGGTTTTAGGGAGTTTTAGGGTTCCGTAGCCAAATGGCAACAAACGGAACCCTTATAGATTTGTCATGTCTGTCCGTCCGTCCGTATGTCACAGCCACTTTTTTTCCAAAAGTATAAGAACTATAGATACTATTGAAACTTGCTAAATAGATGTATTTTTTTAACCGCATTACGATTTTTTTTTCAGTAACTGAATCATCTTCATCAGCCTATCGCAGTCCACTGCTGGACGTAGGCCTCTCCAATTGTTCGCCACTGTGATCTATCCATGGCTTCTCGCATCCAGCTCTTGCCAGCCATCCTGCGCAGATCGTCCCCCCACCTAGCCAGAGGGCGCCCTACATTACGTTTGCCAAGACGCGGTCTCCACTCCAGAACTCGTTTACCCCATCGGTTGTCGGTTCTGCGGCTAATATGGCCAGCCCACTGCCACTTAACTTGGTAACTGAATGCTAATATATAAGATTTAAACCATTTTTCTTCGGTTTCAGGTTATGTCTGGCCCACAATCATTGTCACTGAAGGGTACTCCACTGCAGCTAACGAAAGTAATTTCTAAAGATAAGCCGTCCATAGATTCAAGATCTATTATAGAACCGGTACGTCTCTATGTCCTTTAGGCGACGGGTAGCCCTAACTAGCGACACCAATCGATTTAAATTGTTACAGTCAATTTGGGTAACTTTAAATTACCTTGTAACTTTGAATAAAACTGGTTTAATGATTTTTTATTTTATTCCTTGGAATTCCTATATAATTTAAAACGGTATCTAAAGGTCGATCCATTCAACGTAGATACCGTTTTAAATTGTATAGGAATTCCAAGGAATAAAATAAAAAATCTTTAAACCAGTTTTATTAAAAGTTACAAGGTAATTCCAAGTTACCCAAATTGACTGTAGCTACCAAACCGGATCTATTTCAAACAATTTCGGAGCGAGAGTCTCTAAGTAAACATTTATCATCATCATCAGCCCATTTAAGTCCCCACTGCTGGGGCACGGGCCTCCCTCAATCACATGAGGGGTAATTGCCATACTCACCACGCTTGGCAGACGGGTTGGCGAGGGTTTTGATATAAATGCAGAGTTTCCCTTCTCTGGGTGCTGATGATCATGCCAGCAGCTTTACCTTAGTCGCCTTTTACGACACCTCGGTAAGAGGGAGGGTGGCCTATTCTACTCTACCGGGGACCACACGGCTTTAACACATTTATACTATTTATTTAATAATTGTGCACTACTTTTTGATCGGGTTTTGCACTCGAAATTTGGATTAACGCCATAAGTCGCCGTTTTTGGCGGTAATTCAAATTTCGAGTACAAAAGCAGACCCAAAAGTTAAGTTTAAGTATTAAATAAATGGTATAAGTGTGTAGCAGCTCGGCACGCACGATAAGGATTATCTCCAAGACCTACTGTTATAATAATAATAATAATTCTCACAACATCTCATACATTGACCTGATTCCGTACTAAGTAGCTTAAGCACTTGTGTTACAGATATCAGACAACAGAGGAACACAAATATTACTTAAATACATATATTACACCCAGACACCGAACAAACACAAGTGTTACAAACACAAGTTATCTCTGTCACGTACGCTATGTCAGCAGATCTGACCACGTATGTGATACGATATGACGTCAGTCATCTCTAGTATATAAGCCTTGGAGATGTTCTCACATCATGCTATTTGCATTATATATACTATTTATTTATTTAAGGTGACGGGTAGGGCACACTAGCGACGCCAAACGATTTTAATTTGTAGCTACTAAACCCGATCTATTTGAAACAATTTCGGGGTTACAACCTTTCGGCAAACACTTATACTATTTATTAAATTACCATACACAAAATGTTGGGTCCGTTTTTGTATGCGAAAAATTGATTCACGCTAAAAGTGGCCGCTTTTGGCGGTAATTAATTTTTCGCGTACGCGTTGGACCCGACATTTGTGCATGGTTATTTAATAAATAGTATTAGTGTTTGCTGAGAGGTTAAAACCCCGAAATTGTTTAAAATAGATCCGGTTTAGTAGCTAACAATTAAAATCGATTGGTGTCGCTAGTTAGGACTACCCGTCGCCTTAAGTTTTCGGTAAAAAATTCTTAGTGGCAGCCCAGAGTCTGAAAGTTGGCGGTCTTGTACCCCCGTGCCTCGGAAAGCACGTTAAGCCGTTGGTCCTGCGCCTGGATTTAGTTGCTCAAATTTAAATCAATTAGCGTCGCTAGAGTGACCTAGCGGGTACTATAATCTACTTTAAACTTTTTCGGGGTTACAACCTCTCGGCAAACACAATTATACTATTTATTAAATACTTATACTTAACTTTTGGGTCTGCTTCTGTACTAGAAATTTGAATTACCGCCAAAAGCGGCCACTTTTGGCGTGAATCATTTTTTCGCGTACGCGTCGGACATAACATTTGTGCATGGTTATTTAATAAATAGTACAACCTGTGCGGTTAAAGAATGGGATTAGAAAGGGCGGCGCATCTATTCACTTCTCGCTCGCACACCCACGAGTGCGAGTATAGACGCAAATAGTGTGCGAGCGAGGAGTGAATAGATGCGCCGCCATTTCTGATCACATTCTTTATCCGCACAGGTTGTATAAGCGTTTACCAAGAGGTTGTAACCCCGAAATTGTTTAAAATAGATCCAGTTTAGTAGTTATAAATTAAAATCGAATGGCGTCGCTAGTGTGCCCTACCCGTCACCTTAAAACGTAGCTTGATTAGAATGGGACCTATTCGTGTCACAGAGAAATGATCTTTAGGTCTTTAGTAATAACAAGCTATGGAATTAAACTTGATTAAAAAAATAGACCTTATATACAGGGTGTATCAGTGAACGTGAATATTTACATCCCTTTAACCACGTGTTCAAGTCGTTCAACAAATGTTGTTCAGAATGGTTGATAGAACACGTGGTTAAAGGGATGTAAATGTCCACAGATACACCCTGTATATTGAAATTTTGCCGTCGGAGAGGTACGCTTCGGCATGAATGGGCCTGGTCGACCAGAGTCATACCACGGCCTCACAGAAAACTGGCGTGAAGCAGTACTGTGCTGTGTTTCGTTGCGAGTGAGGGTACCGGAGGCCCATTCCGCGGGGTAGAGGGATTTAAAGGTTGGCAGCGCATTTGTGACTCCACTGGTGTTGCGGGTGTCTTACCATCAGGCGATCCGTTTGCTCGTCTGACTCCTAACAAATAAAAAAAAATCTATTTATCACGTATCGCGATATAGGCAAAAATTGTCTATAACACTATTACTAGACTCCCCAAATCTTAAATCATTGATCATAGGAGAGCCACGCTTCGGCATGAATGGGCCGGCTCGACCGCAGAGATACCACGGCCTCACAGAAAACCGGCGTAAAGCAGCAATTTGCTGTGTTTCGCTGCGTGAGTGAGGGTAACGGAGGCCCAATCCGGCGGAAAGGGGGGTTTTAAGATTGGCAGCACACTTGTGACTCCATTGGTGCCGCGGGTGTCAATGGTTACCATCAGGTGATCAGTCTGCAGCCGTGTGGTGCCCGGCAGAGTAGAATAGGCCACCCTCACTCTTACTGAGGTGTCGTAAAAGGCGACTAAGGTAAAGCTGCTGGCATGATCATCAGCACCCAGAGAAGGAAAACTCTGCATTTATATCAAAACCCTCGCCAACCCGTCTGCCAAGCGTGGTGAGTATGCCAATGACCCCTCATGTGACTGAGGGAGGCCCGTGCCCCAGCAGTGAGGACTTAAATGGGCTGATGATGATCAGTCTGGTCGTTTGTCACCTATCACATAATAAAAAGAACTTTTCTAATGATTTCAGATTCAGATACAGACTCCTCGAACGAGAAGGACACCCATCATTGAAAAGTGCCAAGTTACGCCTGCTATATCTATTGAAGGTATGAAGTACCCTAAAATCATTATCTAAGCTTGTAATTCCCAATTGCGTCCGATGCTGTCGCTTCGGAGCCCGTATGCGAATCTCAAAAAAATCATATAACCAATGTTGTTCAAAATGGTTGGTGGAAAAAGTTTTTTTTGGGCAAACAAAATGTTGGGCCCGTTTTTGTACGCGAAAAATTGATTCACGGAAAAAGTGGCCACTTTTGGCGGTAATCCGAAATTCGAGTGCAAAAGCAGACCAAACAGTTAACTTTAAGTATTAAATAAATAGTATAAGTGTTTTCCGAGAGATTGTAACCCCGAAATTGTTCATAATAGATCCGGTTTAGTAGCTAAAAATTAAAATCGATTGGCGTCGCTAGTGTGCCCTACCCGTCACCTTAAGGGGAGTTTAAAGACGACCTGTTAGGATCAGTGGTAGTGAACGCTGCCTCTGGTGCAACTGTTACTGGTTCGATCCCCGCACAGTACAAACATTTGTGTGCATGAACATGTCTGTTTGTATTGGTCTGGGTGTTTTCTATGTATTGTATGTATTTACAAAAGAAGAGTATTTTATGTATACATATATTTGTAATCCCTCTGTTGACTCTGATATGCATAACACAGGTGCTTGAGCTACCTCTCTCGAAGTCAGATCAATTTATGTACATACTGTATATATATCTACAAAATATAATAAATGTTTGTTTAACAGATTCTGAACACATGGAAATACAACTTAGTGGGAACAAAGACCAACAACCAATTAACAACAACAACCAACAACTAAGGTACTACAATTACCAACAACTAAGTTACAAAAATCACCAACAACCAAAATACTACAATCGTAAACAACCAAGTGACGTCATAAATAGTGTAAACGCTAAGGAAGGAAAGGTCAGCGAAGAAACATTTAGTGCTAAAAATAATGAAGGCTGTGATAATTTTAATGTTAATTTAGATAAAATTAAAATTGAAAAAGATGTTGTAGATACTAATGACAAATTATCGATAGAACATAGAGAGATAGATAATCTAACCATTAAAAAGGAAATAAGGGAATATGTACCGTTCATAGAGTATGATGAAGATATGTGTGTAGACCAACAATATAAAGATTTAAAAAATAATTGCGACTTCAAAACTGAAATTGAGGATTCACTGAGTATAGAACATGATAGCGAAATTATTTAATGAATGAATGAATATACTTTTATTGTATTTCTGCCATTCTCAATTTCATTTGTTAAATTACTTTGCACTGCCTTCCCTTATTATGAATACGATATTTCTTTCCTCTACCCAAAGGTTGTCTGGAAGAAATGGCTACAAGCGATAAGAGCAATAAGGCGGTTATTGTACTGTCTGTTGCTTTGTATCATGCTTGTATTTTATTTTTGTGCAATAAAGAATATCTATCTATCTATCTATTGCACTCAAAATAAAGTATGAAAACTTAAAACTAGATATTACAGGATATGTACAACGAAGGCGGCCTTATCACTATGAGCGATCTCTTCCAGGCAACCTAATGTAATATACCTAATGTATTTCATATCAGCCTATATATTGTCCCACTGCAGGGCAAAGGCCTCCATCATAGAGATCAAGTTATCGCTACTATGATGGGATTAGGCTTAATCACCACGCTTGCCAAATGCGGATTGGTGATCACAAACCCGAGTTATGTTCGAAAAATACGAAACATACTTTTTGCTAAGTAGTTTTTGCTTTATTATTTAAGTAAATTATTAACTTTAAATATCTTACGGTATTACATAAAACAGAATAATTTTTTTATGATGACGGATCTCCTGATGGTAAGCGATTACCGCCGCCCACGGACACCTGCAACACCAGTGGTGTCACAAGTGCGCTGCTTACCTTTTAACCCCCATTCCCCTGGATTGGGCCCCCGGTACCCTCACTCACGCAGCGAAACACAGCGCATGCACTGCTTCACGCCGGTTTTCTGTAAGGATGTGGTATTACTTCGGTCGAGCCGGTCAAAATATGCCGAAGCGTGGCTCCCCCACTGTTAAATAATAAATTATTAATCCATATACATATTAAAATGTAATGAAATAAAAATTAACGTAAATAATGTAAACAAATAATGTTATAAAAGTTTCAAAAATTCAAGTAACGCCATTTACTGGTTAAAAGTACTATCCGTGCGGATAAAGAAATGGCGGCGCGTGGAGCCGGTACCGTCAGCATCAACGGTTTGAAAACTTATAGCTGACGTTTTTTAGTATAAAATATCGTTACCGTTGAAACTGTTTTGTTTTTTTTTTTTCAAATAAATAAATAAATGTTATTAATTAAAATACTATTTATGTACGAGTATGTTTCATAGGTTTTATTATTTTGGAGTCTTTTTGACTGTATATGTAATGTAATTTATGATTTATAAATTTATATTATGGTTTATACAGTTGTAATTAATTACATGTACTATTCTATATGCACTTCATAACTTTTAAAAATAGTATCTTAAAATAAAAGATTGTAATAAGTATATCTTAACTATATCTATATCCTATTGTAACTATATCTTAAAACACTATCTACACTCAAGAAATAACTAACAAAACAATTATTTAACATACAAATTAACAATAAACTATAACAACAAACTATAACCAATGACAAAATAACGAAAGGTTCAAAACCACGGAAAAACTGAGAACGCGTTTAGCTCACAAAATTGCGAAACCTGACTTATGCGACAGGGAAGGGAACGCAGAATATTTTTTTTGCAGTCTGTACCCACGAGTGCGAGTATAGACGCAAATAGTGTGCGAGCGAGAAGTGAATAGATGCGCCGCCATTTCTAATCCCATTCTTTATCCGCACAGGTAGTATTTTTTGTTTTGCAGTGCCTTACACGGCCCAAAATCTTGTTCCTCAATGAAATAATTAATCATCCCTGTATGTAACATTGTAGGAGCAAATAAAAGAATTCAGTGTTGCTCTGGTCTGGGTCCAGACGAGATCACTTCCTGCTACTTAAACCTCTAGACCAACAGGCGACTTACTAGAATTTGGCTGATTCGGCAGAATTGTAAAAATAAATCAACTGCTGAAGAAACTGAAAAAGCAAAAATTATAAGCCTTTTTTGCCAAAGAATATAAGGCTAAATCCTAGACAAACACAAAATTGTGTCAACTTTCCGGTATACGTATACAATGTAATTTGTGGTGTCTGTAATGTCTATGAAAGTTAAATAAATGCCGCGCGCTCGCTTGTACGATGACCGGTGGGAGCAAAATGCCATAAATAGAATAATGATTGTCAAACTTATTTTGCTGCTTGATCAGCTGGTATTAGCCTTATTAATGTTAGGTTACCTACATGTGATTGATATCTTTATGCTTTAGATTGATGCTAATTGTTTTCTTTTCTTTTTTGTAAAAGGTAGATGTAATGTCTATGAAAGTTAAATAAATGCCGCGCGCTCGCTTGTACGATGACCGGTGGGAGCAATCCTTCACTCGCTCACCCGGTCCGGTCACTTGTCACCGAACGCCAGCGAGAGCGTGTGCCTGGAGATATAATTGTGGTTTTATTACTAAATTAGTGAACCCTACAGTGTCAACAAAAACAAAGTGACAGTTTTGTATAGGAATGTCTTCGAGCATACAGCGAGTATCTTCTACTTATACCTGGACAACATTTCAAAATTGCTAAGCTCTGAAACAAAAAATACCAATTCTTTGTTTACTTTTCCGCTGCTCGAATATATATTTATTCATTTTTTATATTGCTTATTTACTGAGAAAAAAAAATAAAAACTAAAAAACGTAAGATGACGTCATCGGACGGCAGAATGTAAAATATTTCTTTGCTTAGCACATTATAGTTTTAAATTTACGAAATGCCAAACCCATGACATGTAACTGTAAAAAAAAAAGACAACTTGTCAACGTTGAATGTATGAATGACGTTGACAATGTTGACACTAGTATTATTTACCTTTGACAGTAGTACCTTTTTTTTATTAAAACAATGATAAGCAAAGGAATATCGCTGTATTCAGCCGTCCGATGACGTCATTTGGCGCTTACGTCTATTTAGAATATAAAGAATTTCAATAATTATTTTATGCATGAAAATGGCCAAATTTTGAAAAAAGAAAAAATATGGGTCTGTTCATTTTATGTCTATTTTCATATAAAAAAACAATATGGACATGTTAAAAATATGAAATGTTGTCCATTCAAGACCAAAAAAAAATACGACAGATACGTCACTGTCAAATCTTTTAATCTCACTTATGTCATTGTCATATCAAGTTTTCAGTTTTGCTAACCTTTTTGTATAATACTTATTCTCTTAGTATAAGCTGGCACAATTCATGATTAGGTTTCCACCAATCCAGTAATTAATTCGTCTAGTTTTGCAAATGTTTTAGATATTAGGCGATAATAAATGAAATAACTCGTAAGGAAAATGGTCAAGTGATATTTTGACAAAGTGGATAGTCAACAGACGAAGTCAGTCAAAGTCTCAGTCACTCAATAAAACGGGGCTGTTTAGCGTTTTATCGATCTATGGATTCTGCCGAGACTACTCTTAACAAAATCGCAGGTTTTAAAACTCTCGTAGGTCCTAGCAAGTTATTCAAGTGACAACTCACACAATAGCAGTGTTAAAAAATATTCTTATATTAATATCACTTGGCAACAACATGTAACTTCAAATGTTGTACCAAATGTTATTAACACCTGAAATGAGACAAGCTCAATACCAGCCTTTCTACCAAACATAACGCATGATTAAGTTTTTATTAAAGCGTCTTGTATTTATGTAAAAATAAATAAATAAAATTACTTCTTTAAATTATAGAATTAAAATTACCAATAAATAAATTACGCCAGCGTATGTTTTTAGAAAATAGGTATATACTATTGTAAGATCATTTTATTGCAGTGGCAACATTGTAGTAGCTTTTTTGGTCTTGAATTCCAGTTTCGAGTATAGTTTGTGACACAGCGCGACCCCGTTTAATAGGTTTTTTATGGGAAAATGTCAAACAGCATTCGTTCCGAATTTTACCAAGTTCCAAATAAGCATGGCGCTACTACACGAAGCTATGCTTATCTATAGCTTCGTGGGCTACTATAGGTTATATTATGGGAATGTGTATTTTTTATTTGACCCTTAGAGTTGGCGTTACGATAGAAATCCTGTGTCAAAACACAACTATTATATAAGTGCACATGCAAATAAAGGCGAAATTAGAATGTTGACGTGACAGCAGTTGGCGCCAAAAGCTTAGAC
>CM032490.1:10212937-10465437 GCA_019059595.1 Marasmia exigua
CTCAAAAACTACTGGACCGATTGCAATAATTTTTACACCATTAGAAAGCTGCATTATTCAGAAGTAACATAAGCTATATTTTATCCCGGTACGGGAAGTAGTTCCCTCGGGACACGGGTGAAACCGCGTGAAACAGCTAGTATCACATAAAAAAACTAGTTGAACATTTTTATGAAACAATCTATGTAGACACAGGGACATACCCTCACACAAACCACCAAACGAGTTTTCGAACCTTCACATTATGTACACACAACTCCTCGAGACTCGGAAAATCGTAGTGGGAAACCGGCGCCAGCGCACACCAACACTGTACGCCGGTAGAGTTGGCGGCGCGTTCTATATTTGAATTCGAGCGTTTAAAAATTTCGGTTGGTTTTTTTGTGTGAAACCTTTTTGGAAAGATGCAGACCACGTTGCCATTGGCCTGTTTTTTGTCGGTTATACGTGAGTTTTTTTTTTTAATTATATTCAGTCTGACAAGCGCACTTTTCTATAGTCGAGCCAAACTAATAAGCCATATTTGACGTTACTAAATTTTAGCTACATAGAGAGGTGACCTACAACCTGTGCGGATAAAGAATGGGATCAGAAATGGCGGCGCATCTATTCACTTCTCGCTCGCACACTATTTGCGTCTTACTCGCACTCGTGGGGTGCGTGTGGGGGGTTCTTAATGAGATTTAACTCTGACATGTACCTATTTATATACTTGAAATATGTGTATTTATTAAAAATTAAATTAAAATTAATTATCATTTATTTCAACCAAATTACAGGTCATATACAAAATAGAAAATAGAATAGTTAATAATAGCAATACAATATTTGACATTCATACATTGTAATAAGTATATAAATGTCAAGTTAAATTAAATTCATATGGGATTATAAATGTCAAGTTAAATAGTTAAATAGGAATAAAAATAAATGAATAAAAATAAATAAAAAAAAGTCAGTTCCATTAAAGTTGGTTATACAATTAAAATTATCAGTAAAAATGCTAAGCTACTACAAGCCAATTGAATACAAATTCAAAATGAAAATTAAATTGAAATTAAAGGACATAATGCAATATTTTCATTAAAAAAGTGAAACAAAAAAAAATCTGCGCTCACAACATATGTAGGTATAACATCCGCCCAGTCAACCTGTTCAAGCTATATTTATAGTAAGAGTACCTTTGTAACTGGAATCAAAATTTTTAATAAATTGCCAGCTTTTATTAAAGCCCTCGAAAATACTCGATTCAAAAAAGCTCTCAAAGAATCGTTGCTATCTAAATCTACACTAATATTATCTAATATTATCTACACTAATATTATAAAGAGGAAATATTTGTATTTTTGTATGTTTGTAATGAATAAACTCAAACACTACTGGACCGATTGCAAAAATTTTTACACCATTAGAAAGCTGCATTATTCAGAAGTAACATAGGCTATATTTTATCCCGGTACGGGAAGTAGTTCCCTCAGGGACGCGGGTGAAACCGCGTGAAACAGCTAGTGCTTCTATAACTTAGACGAATATTATAGACATAGATAGATAGATAGATACTCTTTATTGCACAACATACAAAACTTAAAAGCTAGGTCGCTGGGAGCGATCTCTACCAGACAACCTTCAGGTAAAGGACATTAGATAGAACAGGGGAGGGTGGTGCAATCCTTTTGATTTTGAACATTGATTAAGTAAATTTATAGTATAAATACATATATCTAGATAATAAATAAACACGTTATCATACACTAATATATACGAATGTTACCTTACTATAATACAATATAACCTACACAAATTATATAAAATATACTACTACTATAAGGTTATAATAGAGAAGATATATTTTATACCTACAATATATGGATGGCATAGTTGACTCCTATCCATATATTGTAATGTAGGTATTCTAAAATGTTTTAACAACAATGGGCTATGGGAACAAATTTTAAAGTATGGTTTTGATATATTTTTCTAATGCCTTTTACTATTTTAAGTAACTAATTTAAATATTAGTGTTCCCATATGTCATTTTCCCCAATTTACGGGAAATATTTCGTAAGAAAAAGTAACATACTTCTAAAAATGCCTTTTGATCGGGGAAATTTCAAATCACTATCTGGTAACATAACGGTAAAGTCTAAGTTTTGGTGTCACTCTGCAAAGAACGTCAAACTAGCGCCATCTGTTACTTGGCCCGGGTGAATAAGTCACTGAGACATTGTTGTCACCACGAAGTTATACTAAATGTAATCTTCTGAATACAACACAACTAGCGCCATCTGTTACTCGGTCCGGGTGAATAAGTCAATGAGACATTGTTGTCACCTATCTGAATACAACCTGTCTGAATAGCTAGCGT
Source organism: Marasmia exigua (assembly GCA_019059595.1). Taxonomy (NCBI): domain Eukaryota; kingdom Metazoa; phylum Arthropoda; class Insecta; order Lepidoptera; family Crambidae; genus Marasmia; species Marasmia exigua. The sequence continues at coordinate 10,215,303 of CM032490.1, forward strand.
ATTTAGGGTCAAATGAAGGTCAACGCTTTTTTATTGAAAATATCCTTGATCTAGTAGTTTTAAACTTAACAAATATTAAAATATGTTATAATTCCTTTTTTAACTTAATTTATTTAATTAAATGTATAAACACTTAATCAGTAGACTTATTAGATTGTAATTTTAATTTATCGCAATTTAATTTATAAAAGTAGCGAATTTATATTTTGATCAAGCTGTGTACGCTACTTTAGGATTACTGTCTAGCTTATTTAATTTTAATTTTTATATATTGTTTTTTTAATTGACTGTGATCTGTTTACGTACCAAATTTAAATAAATAAATAAATCGTATTATTATAAAAAAAGGTAAAAAGCGATAGTAAAAATTTTCCATGTAAGTACGTACAACCGTGAGAATACTTATTCACACAAAGTCTGTACACATCTTGACGAAATAATCATAGGCGAGTGAATGCAAGACGCCTACTAATCTAGATATTTTTTATTCCTAGATATCTATGGATTGTAATTAACTACACACATGCGATTACATCGCACTGTCTAGTCTGTTACATTGAATGAATGAATATGCTTTTATTGCACTCAAAATAACGTATGAAGACTTATGACAAGGTATTAAAAGATATGTAATACCTAGTGCTTAAGCTACTTAGTACGGAATCAGGTCAACGAATGAGATGTTGTGAGGATTGTTATTATTATTTAAGTCTTCTTTTTCAAAGTTTCGATGCTTTGATAAAAACATCGGTGGTAATGATGATATTCACGGGCCGAAGCCAAGTGAAAATAATTTAATTGATAATTTATAGGGTGATATTCATTCAAAGTTATCGGCGGACTGCAAAAACTTTCTTGTCAACCTGCAGGTGCTTAGAATACATGCTTTTTGTAAATAGCAAACACGGCCACTTTTGGCGTGAATCAATTTTTCGCTAACAAAAAAGGACCCAACATTTGTGCATGGTTATTTAATAAAAAGTATAAGTGTTTGCTAAGAGATTGTAACCCCGAAATTGTTTAATATAGATCCGGTTTAGTAGCTAACAATTTAAATCGATTGGTGTCGCTAGTTAGGCTACCCGTCGCCTTAAAAAGGCCGGCAACACATTAGCGATCTCTCTGATTTCGCGGATATTCATTGGCGGCGATTATTGCTTTCCATCAGGTGACTCGTTTGCTCGCTTCTCGCCTCTGGCATATATTTTTTTATGTGATAGGTGGCAGACGAGCAGACGGATCACCTTATGGTAAGCGATCTCCGCCGTCCATGGACACCCGCGACACTAGTGGAGTCACAAGCGCGCTGCCAACCCCCCTTTCCCCAGGATTATGGGCCTCAGGTACCCTCACTCACGTAGCGAAACACAGCACAGTGCTGCTTCACGCCAAAATTCTGTGAGGCTGTGGTATCACTCCGGTCGAGCCGGCCCATTAATGCCGTATATTGCAACCAAGGTGTTAATCAAAACACTATATAAATTCACTTTTACATAATCGATGCATTGCTACGAAATGTGCACCGCGGACCAAATACTTGGGCCGCGAAGCGTGCGCTTTGATGCAAGAGGAAAAAAATGGCCATGTTCGAGTTGGACTCGCGCTCAAAGAAGACATTCATTGTTTTAATATTTGTTATAGCAATTCAAGAGCGTTATTTACTTCAGAGACCTTACCATGAGTTTGAAATACTATCCTCGCTATCCAAAACTATTGCTCTGTCTCTTTCACATGCACCATAATGAAAGGGACAAAGCGTTAGTTTTCGGTAACGAGAACAGTTTTTCAAACTCATGGTAAGGATACAGAGCACATTTACGGTCCAGTGCAGCCGCCAGCTGGTTTTCAATTCAATTCAATTCGTTTATTGCTGAATTATCGCTTATTGATGAAAATTTTTTATTGATGTTAATGAAACTAATCTATCTATTTTAAACAATTTCGAGGTTACAATTTCTCGGAAAACATACTATTTATTAAAATTTTTAGTAAAAATACTAAGTTGTAAAAATCATTAACTTTTTTGTGTTTTTTCCAAAATAACAAGTACCTACAAAAATTTTTCAATTAATTTGAACCAGAACTTAAAAGAGTTATTACCAATAAAATATGTAAAAAATTTCTTTATGAATGGCATAATGCGCTATTCGGAATTTTTGCTCATAGGGATTGACACAAACAATCGCAATAAATCAGTAATCGGTATGGCGGCCATCTTACCATCGGACCACGATTATTGTCTCGTGCAAAATATGTCCGCATAGATTGCAATAGGGACCAAGAACTGGTAATTCTTTTGGTGACGAAGGTGGTTCCGACACGTCAAGCGAGTGTAGTTACTTTTCAGATGAATAATATGCATATTATTTAAATAAAGGTGATCTATTACGTGTGTACCACTAAGAATAATTACATATTGTATTTCATATCCAATAAATTCAAATTCATAGATAAATTGTTGATTAAAATTAAAAATCAAAGAGATATTCTTAAAAATATCGATTAGGTTTAAAAGGAGCGTCTCAATTTTAATGTCAAAATAGAAATATCCTATTCACCGTCACATACTGAATATAATAATTTTAATATAATATATAATAATTCTCACAACATCTCATACGTTGACCTGATTCCGTACTAAGTAGCTTAAGCACTTGTGTTACAGATATCAGACAACAGAGGAACACAAATATATACTTAAATACATGTATTACACCCAGACACTGAACAAACACAAGTGTTCATCGCACGAATGTTTCTCCAGGGTGGGGATCGAACCCACGACCTTTGGCGTAAGAGGCAGGGTCACTACCAATTGCGCCATCCGGTCACTGAATGGACTATAGGTTGATTAAAGTTTATGGTAGCCATATAAAATCCTGCCAAAAATTATAGTGACATAACGATCAATTAAAATTTGACAATATTTACCTATAAATGTTAAAACAGTCAACAGCTGCTTTAATTTAATTTTAATTTTTTTGTCAGGCGTTATAAAATTATGAGAGCGCAAGAGCCGAACTGACTGCCTCGGTGGCGCAAGGATTAGTGGGTCGCACGTTAAAGCGACGGTAGCGCCTGGGGTCCCAGATGCGATCCCCGAGTCGGGCCAAAATTTGTACCTGAGATTTTCGGTTATGAAATTCTCAGTGTTAGCCCGGAGTCTGGAAGTTGGCGGTCCTGTACCCCCGTGTCTCGGAAAGCAGTTAAGCCGTTGGTCCTGCGCCTAATCCCTCTTCGGTCGTGCCACACTAGTGTCCCATCGAAACAAAGAGGGTACGGGAATAGAGAGTGCACTTGTGTCTGCGCAAATACTTGTGCACTCTAAGTTGTACTATTATAAATGCGCAAACTGACACCGAGCGCTACACTCACTTCCACCTGTACATACACCCTGTATTTCGCGTTGCATTTCGTTACATAACGTTACATCTATTGCCACAGAATACTCTCGACAATGCCCCATAACCCTGCGGTCGGCGCCTGGTTTGCCAGAGAGGCGAATAGGATTTGCGGGAGACCTGCCGCCTCGAGTCTGTGGGTTTGCGAAACTGAATTTTGTGTGTCGACGTGTGGTGGATTGCGTAGTCTATTGTTTAACAAATCAGTTGTTTAAAGTATCAGCCTATGTCCCACTACAGGGCAAACGCCCTGTTGGTCTAGTGGTTTAAGTACTTGGCCGTGATCTCGAGGTCATGGGTTCGAGCGGTCGAGTGCGAGACTATTTATTTAATATTTATACTTAACTTTTGAGTCTGTTTTTGCACTCGAAATTTAGATTAACGCCATAAGTGGCCGTTTTTGGCGGTAATTCAAATTTCGAGCATAAAGGCAGACCCAAAAGTTATGTATAAGTATTAAATAAATAGTATAAGTGTTTTCCGAGAGATCGTAGCCTTTTTCTCTGATTGGGCCTCCGGTACCCTCACACACGCAGTGAAACACAGTAGAGACACTGCTTCACGCTGGTTTACTCGAAGCAGCCCATCCATGCCAAAGCGTGGCACGGTCATGGTTGAATGTTGAAATGCTTATAATCAGTAATTTAAGAAAGAGCTCACTAATGCTATTACCGTCACTACTGCAATACTATTAATGTCATTAATACTTTTAATGCTACAATAATTACTCATAACAAAGATCTCCATTAAAAATAAATAATTACAAGTTATTAATTTAAAGAAATATTTTTGTATTCCTACTAATTGGTTATTTTTGAGCATTTGCACACAATGTTAATTTTAAGCATGTATGCATGAAGCGCAATAAAAATAAGTTAATTATAAATTAGTATGCGATTCGGTCGTTACTGAAAATCAGCGCCATGGCTCAGGCCGTAGCTAAATGCTGAGTAGGGACCGTTTTCGGCACTTAGCTTTTAAGATATTTCGTCTGTAAATGTCCATGTTAAGTGTCGAATAGATGATTTCTTATCTTATCTTATCTAATCTTCGAATGTTGTCCCTTGAGTGTTGTCGAGTAATGCGGAACATAGGAGCTGCCTCCAGAAGACAGTCGCTTCATTGTTCCCGAATCCCGGATAATGGTCCAAGCGTACCCGGGCTCCGAAGCCACAATTTTGGACTCAACTGAGAATCCAAACGGATCGTCAATATTTACACGCGTATAGTGAATGCTGCCTCTGATGCAAGGGCTGCGGGTTCGATCCCCGCACAGTACAAACATTTGTGTGCATGAACATGTCTGTTTGTATTAGTCTGGGTGTTTTCTATGTATTATAAGTATGTATTTACAAAAGAAATGTATTAAATGTATATACTTGTAATTCCACTGTCGGTTCTGATATCCGTAACACAGGTGCTTGGGACACACAGGTTTGGGTAACACAGGGACAAACACATATCTTGTTAGTTGTGAACTGAGAATCAAAGTTCCTCTTACGTAACTATATTCATAAAATAATTCTTTGTAGGCAACTAGTTGCGAAAAATCTATCGTCTTTGGCAACTGGTTGAGTAGCAAGAATGTTAGTTCTTCTTCAGCAACTGGTTGTGAATCTTAGTTGCCAATGTGGCCGGCGGGGAGAGTTGCCCCCATCGGGATTATCCCCTACGCTACGGCGGCCAATCTCAGCCACGTACGCAGGATATATTATAGTGCTCAAGTGTGTGCGCAAACACAAGTGCACTCTCTATTCCCTAACCCTCATATTCCGATGGGACACCAGGTTGACACGACCGGAGAGGTAAATTCGGCGCAGGACCAACGGCTCAACGTGCTTTCCGAGGCACGGGGGTACAAGACCGCCCACTTCCAGACTCCGGGCTGACACTAAGAATTTCTTACCGAAAACTTAGGTACAAGTTTTTGGCCCGACCCGGGGATCGAACCCGGGTCCTCTTGCGCTACCGTCGCTTTATAGTGCGATCCACTAACCACTACGCCGCCGAGGTGGTTTTCCCCATACTTAAATAATGTCAACCCAACATTTCCACGAACATGTTATTATACGATTTTCACTCGGTCAATGATTATGTCTGCACGTACATAACATCCTGCCCGGTTCCTAGGTATGCCACTGAACCGGTAGGACCACATTAGGGGTGTTACAACTGTATCGATTTACTATTCGTTAGTCCACACTTATTTTCACAAAATTGAAAATTTTAAAAACTCCCGACGGCGGCCATCTTGGATTTGAAATTTGTCACGATAAATATAATAATAATATCCTTCAACCGATTACGGCTACGGCGGCCAATCTCAACGATCAGCCACGTACGCAGGATATATTATAGTGCTCAAGTGTGTGCACAAATACAATAGCATTCTCTATTCCCTTACACTCGTATTCCGATGGAACACCAGCGTGAAACGACCGGAGAGGGGATTGGGCGCAGAAGAAACGGCTTAACGTGCTTTCCGAGGCACGGGGGTACAAGACCGCCAACTTCCTGACTCCTGACCTGATGATCGAACCCACGCAATAAATATATTCTGCTACTCAAGCCCTTTTATATGATACCCATATTGTGGGAGTTGTGTTAAAACATACACTCCATAACTTTGTGACGGCGGCCATCTTGGATCGATTTTTATCCAACATAACTAAAAACATTATTTTTTCAAACTATAATGTATCAATACGGGGATTAACACGATATTTATTATGTAATGTAGCCGAAACGTCGAGCCAAATATGTGAGTAAACAATGTTGTTTCACATAATAAATATCGTGTTAATCCCCGTATTGATACATTATAGATAAAATGCAACGCAAAAATCTAAAAAACGATTATTTTTTCAAACAAAAAAAAAACAAAATCATAATCGGTTTATTTGTTTGGAAGTTACAATGTCATAGACAGACACACACACACACACCCACGCACACACACTCGCGCACACGCACTGTCTCTTACTCACTGTCCGACAGGTATATAATGCTGTTCCCTCTCATATTGCAGTGCCCTAACTGAGTCTATAGTGGTCGCTTTGCTATACTTCACCATCTGTAATGTACACTATGGAAACAATAAAGATTTGAGTATTGACTATTCTCATTCCTTACGGGACGGCTTCGAATTAAGCCACCTGATCTATTTAAACAATTTCGGGGCTTCAGTCTCTCGGCAAACACCTATACTATTCGTTTAATACTTATAGTTAACTATGTGGTCTGCTTTTGCACTCGAATATTGGATTACCGCCAAAAGCGGCTACATTTGGTATGAATCAATTTTTGAGTGGAAAGCGTGGCCCTCACAAGGTCCACGGTAATTCCCGGTTGAGTCCAAAGCTGCCGCTCTGGAGCCCGGGGTACACTTGGACCATGATTCATGATTTGGGGAGTCTGGTAATGAGGGTGCTCGCGTGTGAAAAATCCGCTAGATGGAATCAAAAATGTCTTTATTCAATTTAAGTCCATACAGAAACAGAATACATTTATGAATGTCAAATATTATGTAATCTACCACTGATTCGGAATGTCAATTTCTACCGAGAAGAATCAGCAAGAAACTCAGTAGTTACTCCTTTCAATTCAAACAAACTTGAATCGAATTAAATAATAATGGAAAAGAAGTTTAGAAGTTTTTTGCCGTGTGGTCCCCGACAGAGTAGAATAGGCCACCCTCATTCTTACCGAGGTTTCGTAAAAGTATTGGTCTGGGTGTTTTCTATGTATTATACGTATGTATTTACAAAAGAAAAGTATTATATGCTATATATATGTAGTCTCACTGTTGATTCTGATATCCGTAACACAGGTGCTTGAGCTACCTATCTCGGAGTTAGAGAAAAAACAGTATTTTGGGCATAATTCCTAAAGTAGATCTACGTCGAATTTGTCAAAACATTTGGCTCGCCTCATATCTTTAAACAGTACAGTCGCCTACAATCAAATGTAAACACCTTGACTCTTAACGCCGAATTTTAAGGTTCATATTTGAATGGGATTGAGAGACACGAGACTGTACAATTTGTACTTGATGCAGGCCAAATATTTTTCACAAAATGAAAAGAAATCGAGCGCATATTGAGTACTTAAGGTGACGGGTAGGGCACACTAGCGACATCAGGAGTCAGATCAATGTAAGTATGTGGTGTTGTGAAAAATATGAATATAATATATAATATTAATTTTGGCCCTAGTATAATCGTTTCTTTTCACATCCCTACGAGCGGTTTGCGTACGTTGCATAAGTCTATACGAGCTAATATGTCACTAGAAATAACTAGGGAAATGTGCTGAGTAAATACTATAGTATACTAATAATGATAGCAAACCACCCCACGAGTGCGAGTATAGACGCAAATAGTGTGCGAGCGAGAAGTTAATAGATTCGCCGCCATTTCTGGCCATCCCATTCGTTATCCGCACAGGTTGTACTCACAATAACTTTATAAGTTATTTGGTGGGGGTGGAAGAGGATGGGGGGAGGGGGGCTGTCAAAAAAAGAGAACCCTTAAATTTTAAAGGCACACGTAATGTTTTTGTATCTTTTTTCAAAACTGCACCAGTGTTTACGACAAAATTAATACATTTTTGTTCAAAGAGCTGTGGAAAGGGCTATGCTCGGAGTATCTCTGAAGGACCGCATCAGAAATGATGTAATCCGACAGAGAACCAGAGTCACCGACATAGCCCACCGAATTAGCAAACTGAAGTGGCAGCGTGCTGGTCATATTAGCCGCAGAACTGACAGCCGTTGGAGCCGTAAAGTCCTTGAGTGGAGACCGCGACTCGGTAAGCGTAGTGTAGGACGCCCTGCGACAAGATGGGATGATGACATTCGAAGGCTGGCTGGTGTGGGCTGGATGAGAGTGGCCGAAAATCGGGAGCAGTGGCGTGCATTAGGGGCGACCTATGTCCAGCAGTGGACGAGTGTGGGTTGCTGATGATGGTGAATACAGTCATGTATTAATTTTGTGGCTCAGCTGATGACGGAAGGTCAACTCCGGTAAGGATTTAAAGGATAACTGATATCCGTAACACAGGTGCTTGAGCTACCTATCTCGGAGTCAGATCAATGTATGTGATGTTGTGAAATATATATTTATTTATTTATTGCAAAACCAAACCATAACCACAACTTTTCGATACCGAACTCACTATTACATTGTTAGTTATTTGGCGGGGGTGGAAGGGGGAAGGAGGCTAAAAAAATGAGAACCCTAAAATTTTAAAGAGGTCTTTTTAGCTTCTCAGTTTTTTGCCAAAACATGAGACGCTAAATAGCTCGTGGTTTAAGAAACGGGTTTTTTTTCACAGATTTTTTTTTATTGTTTATATCCCGAAAACCAAATATTAAGAGCCGAACGGCATTTCACGTGATGATGGCAAGAGACCAGACGGGATGTCTCTCATCCCGTGGAAGATGGAACGTGCTCTCGTGTGGGGTGCTACCTGCGTCACAGTAGATAAATACACTAAAGCAGTATCGACACTCCGCCATTTTGGACAGAAAGTTACCTACCGTATAGGGTTGTCCACTTATTTTTGTAAAATATTATTCTTACCGTGGGACTACTGGTTTAACTACCGGGCCGTGATCGCGGGGTCCTAGGTGCAACAAGGATCATCTGGTGCGTGTTAAATTAGAACTAATGATATTTTTTAAGAAATAAGTATAATACTAGCATACAATATTCGTACACAAAGGTACACAAAATGATTCCTAAAGTTGCAAAAAGCTACGCAAAGATACATAAAATTAGACATACTTTTCATAACGTTTTGTTTCGTTACTTGGAAACCACGTTAAGTCATGCACCCGATAAGAAAATATATTTATTTACCAAATTTCAATAGTATAGTTCAGGTATCTCAAGACGGACAATCGGACAGACGGACAGACGGACAGACGGACAGACGGACAGACGGACAGACGGACAGACGGACAGACGGACAGACAGACAGACACACATGACGAATCTATAAGGTTTCCGTTTTTTGCCTAAAAATACGGTGCTTATCTCAGGTATCAACCTGTGATACCTGAGATATTCGAGTGCAAGATAGGGTTTTACAACTGGATCGCCACCAATTGTAAAACCCTATCTTGATATGGCAAGCCTATTTATAGGGTTTTTGGTGATGATAGCGCTTACCGTAAAGAATCGGTAAGCATATTCATCAATATGCTTACCGATTCTTTATGTAATGTAATGTAATGTAAGCCAATGATAGGCTTACCTTATTGATAGGGTTTTCAAGCCTAACCGAACCTAAGCCAAACCCTACCGAAAACCCTAATTAGGGTAACCAGTACCGTTCCCTGGCTCCCACACAGACGCGAGCAACAGGGTCGCTGGTCCGAATGGGGTCGATGACCGCCCCAGCTACGCCGTTTCTGGAGGCCCCTTCTCCCAGAGGAGTTAGAACACCGCGCCAAAACCCAGGTCAAGAGTTTGCCCCATACGCCAGAACCGGCCAATGGCCGATGATATCTACGATACGATACAAGTGACATTATTCGTGTATTTCGCAGGCCCCCCTGGGATACAGTTCGAGGAAGCCCTCCTCCAGAGCCTGCCGGTGAACAAAGTCAAGTGCCCCTTCGTACGGGATGGATCTGATGTCGGCTTCTGGCTCTATACCAGGTAAGTGTATAGATTAGGTGGCGGGCGTTAAAATAGACATGTTAAAATAAATTAACTATTAACGAAAGAAAAATAAAAAGTTTTATTTACAATTTGCCACTTTGGGAGCGTCTCTTGCGCAAAGTATTGTGTTTAGAAAAAAATGATGTTAAAAACCTCAACATCATTTTGAAAGACCTATCCATAAATACCCCACATGTATAGGTTTGTTAAAAAAAAAGGTTTGAGTTTCAGTTTCAAGTATGGAGACCCCCCAATTTTTTTATTTTTTCCAATTTTTGTGTAAAAATCGTAATGCGGTTAACAAAATACATCTATTTACCAAGTTTCAATAGTATAATTCTTAGTTTCGGAGAAAAGTGGCTGTGACATACGGACGGACGGACAGACGGATAGACGTGACATAAGGGTTTCCGTTTTTTGCCATTTGGCTACGGAACCTTAAAAAAATTCAGTCAGATCAATGTATGTGATGTTGTGAAATACTATTATTATTTTGTATCTCTCCTGCGAGAAATCATGGCCCAAGGCATTTGTAAGCCGTACGTGGGGATACAGATCCAACACGTAGAGGCCCCTTTGAGACACAATAATGTAAATGGGTACACCTAGCGGATACTGTCTCTGTCTGCACTATAGAAGAGATACAGCCAAAGACAGCACCCGCCAGGTGCAAGGGACTACTGCAGATAAGAAGGGAACTATGCCGGGTCTATGGATATGATCTTGCTGGACTGGTTGCCGGGATATTGACGAAACAACGGGACTCCACGGCTGGACTAATCCACCGGTTCAAAGTCGCTCAAAGAGCTATGGAAAAGGCTATGCTCGGAGTAATCTCTGAAGGACCGCATCAGAAATGATGTAATCCGACAGAGAACCAGAGTCACCGACATAGCCCACCGAATTAGCGAAACTGAAGTGGCAGTGGGCTGGTTACATTAGCCGCAGAACTGACAGCCGTTGGAGCCGTAAAGTCCTTGAGTGGAGACCGCGACTCGGTAAGCGTAGTGTAGGATCGCCCTGCGACAAGATGAGATGATGACATTCGAAGGCTGGCTGGTGTGGGCTGGATGAGAGTGGCCGAAAATCGGGAGCAGTGGCGTGCATTAGGGGAGACCTATGTCCAGCAGTGGACGAGTGTGGGTTGCTGATGATGATGATGAACGGGACGCCTGCCACATCAAATGTCTCATCTTTATGATCATGGCAGACGGTGACTCACCATCCACTAGATGGGCCCCCCCAAAATTATTATTATTATTATTCTTAATTCCAGACACAATCCGACAGTCTACCAAGAGCTTAAGTTAGAAGACGACGAGGCTCTCTTCGCGTCCCACTTCAACTTCCACGACCCCACCGTGTTCTATTTCACGGCTTGGATGGAGACCCCGGACGACGGCAGCGCGCTACGCGTCAGGGAGTGTGAGTACAGACGGACCACACACGCGGGGCTCAAGCGAAACGCGAGGCTCGAGCGACGCGTGGGGCTCGGGCGACAATGTGGGGTTAAATGACACTTGGGTCAAATGACACTTGGGTCAAAAGACACTTGTGGGGTCAACCCACCACCTCCCATGGCCATACCAACACTATGGTTATACTGGCCGAATCGTGGGAGATGTGCGCGGATATTGCGTGTCCTTGGGACTATTGCACTCCACCGCGCACAATTCTTGACTCCCTACAAGTTATTAATCTATGTCCTTGTCCCTAATTATGCGTTTCTCCCCCTTGACACTTGTGGGGTCAATGACACTATGGGGTCAAATGACACTGTGGGCTCAAGCGATACTGTGGGGGTCAGGGGCACGCGGGGCTTTTAAGCGGCCGCTTTTGGCGTGAATGCGTGTTGGACCCAACATTTGTGCATGGTTATTTAATAAATAATATAAGTGTTTGCCGAGAGGTTGTAACCTGTTGTGAAATAATTTCAAAATAGATTAGGTTTAGCAGCTAAAAATAAAAATCGATTGGCGTCGCTAGTGTGCCCTACCCGTCAACTTAACATGTAATGGGGTATGGGAAATAAAATTAAACAGTTTCCAATCCGAAAACCGTTTCGAGGCATTTGTATTTCATAACATATTATAATATATTTAAAATTTAAAACCACTGGATCAAGGATATTTTCAATTAAATAGCGTTGACCTTCATTTGACCCTAGATACGCTAGCTATTCAGACAAATTGTATTCAGAAAGGTGACAACAATGTCTCAGTGACTTATTCACCCGGACCAAGTAACAGATGGCGCTAGTTTGACGTTCTTTGCAGAGTGACACCAAAACTAAGACTTTACCGTTATGTTACCAGGTAGTGATTTGAAATTTCCCCGATCAAAAGGCTTTTTTAGAGGTATGTTATTTTTTCATACAAAATATTTGCCGTAATTTGGGGAAAATGACATATAGGAACACTAAGCGTATTTATGACGTCACGAATACGCTTCGAATTCAAAATGCTTGAAAATTAATTAAAAAATAACTACCTGCTATTTTACAAAAATATTTAAATTAGTTACTTAAAATAGTAAAAGGCATTGGAAAAAAATATCAAAACCATAAACACCAAATTTGTACACACCAAAAAAAACCACTAGACACTAATTTAAAAACTTTGAATTGCATCAGCCCACTCAGCTTGTTTTAGCCCTACCCGCCGAAATTCTGTTAGGACTTGTCCTCCGATGTTCAAATGTCCAGATTTGGAATTCCAATAAAATTGTTTTTCTTAGATTATTGGACGGATAAATCGCGCAACGGATGCGCGACGGATTCGCCACTGAGATAAGTCTGAACGCCATTGTTTATTTGTGCGCATCCGCAGCGAATCCGTTGCGCAAGTGCGACGTGTACGCTGCGTCGCGCGCAATCCGCCAGTGTGCCAACTCCCTAAAGGATTGAAGCCTAATTTATTACTATTTCTTCCAGCGTTCATACTCCGCGGCGACACCAACGTGATAGTCCTCGACATCAGCCGGTTAGAGGCCGGTCCCTGGTACTTCACAGCAGCCGAGAACACGTGGTACATCGGCAACTTCGCTGCAAGATTCATCGACTATATGGTCACCAGGTGAGAGAGTCACAACGAATTTGCTGCGAGGGTCATCGACTATATGGTCACCAGCTGAGAGAGTCACAGCAACTTTGCTGCGAGGTTCATCGAATATATGGTCACCAGGTGAGTGAGTCACAACAACTTTGCTGCGAGGTTCATCGACTATATGGTCACCGGGTGAGAGAGTCACAACAACTTTGCTGAGAGATTCATCGACTATATGGTCACCAGGTGAGAGTCACAACAACTTTGCTGCGAGGTTCATCGACTATATGGTCACCAGGTGAGAGAGTAACAACAACTTTGCTGCGAGATTCATCGACTATATGGTCACCAGGTGAGAGAGTCACAACAACTTTGCTGCGAGGTTCATTGACTTTATGGTCACCAGGTGAGAGAGTCACCACAACTTTGCTGCGAGGTTCATTGACTTTATGGTCACCAGGTGAGAGAGTCAAAACAACTTTGCTGCGAGGTTCATCGACTATATGGTCACCGGATGAGAGAGTCACCACAACTTTGCTGCGAAGTTCATCGACTATATGGTCACCAGGTGAGAGAGTCACAATACCTATATAGTCTATTGGTTGGATCTCCGATATCCAAAAGGTATAAAACGAACCCTATGAGTAAGACTTCGTTGGCTATCTGTTAAATTATGTTCAAAAGATACAATTCATTGATCCTCTTGGTTCTTTTTATGTTAAGGCGGCGAAGAGCAGACGGATCACCTGATCGTCAGCAATTGCCGTCCGTTTTTGTACGCGAAACATTGATTCCCGCCAAAAGTGGCCGCTTTTGGCGTGAAACAATTTTTCGCGTACGCGTTGGACCCAACATTTTTGCATGGTTATTTAATAAATAGTATAAGTGTTCGCCGAGTGTGCCCTACCCGTTACCTTAACTTTTTATTGTTTTTTCTGTTCATGCCAACATCACTTTTATTTACACTTGACATTGGCAAAGTTACCCTAACACAATGATTTTTTAATTGCAGAGGTCTGAACTTGAATACGACTCATCTAATCGGCCACAGCTTGGGCGGCCAGTCAGCCGGTGTAGCAGGACATGCCATCAAATCTGGTAAATAATACTTCTTAATAAATATTAGGAACAGGAAATTCGTATTTTTTTGTCTATTTTTAAATATTATTTTGATTCTCCAACAGAACTTAGCTTTCTTCGCGTGTATAATTTATTTTATAATTTTTTTCTCAGGTAAAGTATCCAGAATCACCGCTCTGGACCCCGCCCTGCCGCTGTTCGCCGGCCTCCCCCTCAGCCAACGGCTGGACCCCTCAGACGGAGAGTTTGTTGACGTCATACACACCGATGCTGGAATATTTGGTAAGCCCTTATCGATAAAACAAATGTCTAGCCATGCCGCCACCGCTGTGTCCCGGCAAAAGAGGCATACTTCTTCTTCTTATTTTATTTGTGGCAATCAACTTCTCGACTGACAATTACTCCTGCCATTATCATGTTTGAGATTTTAGGAATTATTAAGCGGTACAACCGAAGATAATTCGCCAATGTCAACTAACTTATTGAGAACAAGTAGGTAGTCAACAGTCGAAGTCAGTCAAAGTCACAGTCACTCAATAAAACGTCGGTGTTTAGCGTTTTATCGACCTACGGATTCAGCGGATATCACTCTAAAAGCAATCGCGGGTTTTAAGACTCTATTAGGTCCAAGCAAGTTGTCACGAGACAACGCACTCGACACGCAATAGCAATGTTAAAAACGATACAATCCAACGATTCTTATTATTAGGATCACTTTGCGGCACTTCACTGTACAAACAAACACCAAACTTGCACACTAAAAACCACTAGACACTAATTTAAAACCTTTGAATTGCATCAGCCCACGCGGCTTCTTTTAGCCCTACCCGCCGAATCCAAGAGGCATACTTAAAAAGGTGTGGCTTGACATCGTAAAGCTACTGTTACACATGCTCATTTGTAGCATGCTTAAAAAGCATGACAAATATGAACAAGCTTCATGAACTGTCCATATTTGCTATCAATAAGCATGCTATTAGCCATCTATTAGCATGCTTAAAAATAAGCAAACCTGTCTACACGTGCCAGAGCACTCCCCCTTCCACCACCAGCGTGCGATTTTTGAGCATACTCAAAAATAGCATGCCTATTAGTAGCACGTCCGTCCACACATGCCACTAAGTAGCACTTGCTCAAAAGTAGCATGCTTTAAGCATGAAAATATGCATTTTATTTATTTATTTTGTTTGTATTGGTCTGGGTGTTTGTATGTATTATATGTATGTATTTACAAAATAAAAGTATTATATGTACATATTTGTAATTCCGCTGTTGATTCTGATCCGTAACACAGGTGCTTGAGCTACCTATCTCGGACTCAGATCAATGCATGTGATGTTGTGAAATATTGATTAATAATTTATTATTTAAAACTTTATTGAACAAAACGATACAATAGGCGAACTTAATGCCCAGAGGCATTCTCCACCAGTCAACCTTTGGGTCATGCAGAAAGGACAATGGTGCGGCGAAAAGAGGATTTATGTAATTATTACAATTTCCAAAAAATAATGGCAACATAAACTTAATATTAACAATTATGCCCGTAACACCTTTCTGTTGCGCTCCTGTCGTAATTATAACAGCGATTTTTGTGACTTAGATCTATTTAACACTACACTGCGAGCGTACAAAAAGGCTGTTGTGGGTAAATTGTCTCCTGATTTTACAAAGTAGATATTTGTCAATTGCTCAATTCTTCCTTTTTGTTTATATTACGAACATCATGTTGCGGTTTGTATGATATTAGTTATTAGTGGAAACTTAATTGGTTTAAGATTATGTTTTTGTGTGATAAATAGTGTTATTTTAAGTACTGTATGTTTCCTTACAATAAAGAAAATAAAAATAAAATAAAATATTATTCAAATAGAATGTGTATGTTGTGTATTAAGCATGTGTAACAGTACCTTAAAGGATGACATGTGTGCCAATAACCTAACCATTAGGGATGCAGAAGACCGCGCGAAGTAGAGCAGTCGAAGTAGGAAAGCGTACCCCGGGCTCCGAAGCGACAGCTTGGGACGCAACCGGGACGAAACGCTAAGATGATGATGGCCTTATTGGTAATACGAATAAGGGTGATTTTCCAATAGAGATGCGCTATTCAGCTATAATAATAATTCCTATAATAATAATAATTCTCACAACATCTCATACGTTGACCTGATTCCGTACTAAGTAGCTTAAGCACTTGTGTTACAGATAT
This sequence comes from Marasmia exigua, assembly GCA_019059595.1. Taxonomy (NCBI): domain Eukaryota; kingdom Metazoa; phylum Arthropoda; class Insecta; order Lepidoptera; family Crambidae; genus Marasmia; species Marasmia exigua. The sequence goes on from CM032490.1 coordinate 10,231,705, forward strand.
CAGACAACAGAGGAACACAAATATATACTTAAATACATATATTACACCCAGACACCGAACAAACATAGGTGTTCATCGCATGAATGTTTGTCCAGGGTGGGCATCGAACCCACTACCTTTGGCGTAAGAGGCAGGGTCACTACCAATTGCGCCATCCGGTCAGTCAAATATGCTATGCTATGCTGCGAAGATAATAATAAAAATAAATTGAATAATAATAATAATAATTTGTTTATTCAGTAAATAAGGGCACATTACAATACATTAAAACTTAATAAATTACAATACCAGGGTTATTCATTGCCTAAACTAGGTTAAAACCTGTGCTTCAGGCTATACAAATAAAGGTAAAAGATTTACTAATTTCTTACAATTAATAATTAACAATTTTAAACGTCTTATGAGCAAAAATAATTACATTTTGAAGTAAGATGTGGTAATGTAAAAAATAAATGTTCGCTATAATGTAAAAAAACAAATAACTCGTGGCTATCTATAGCACGCATTCGTTTCGCACACGTCCAAAGCTGTAACTTCGGAGCCCGGAGTACGCTTAGACCATGAGTGGACCATCTCTTTTTTGGTCCAAGTGCGTGCAGAAACATTTTTTGCTGTATTCTGTATTACTTGTCCCCCTGAGTATTTATTACTATGGCACCAAAGCTGCAGTCCTTGGTTTTATTTGAGATCAAAAATCAACATCATACATTTTCAGTGAATTAGCTAACAAATTCATTTTTTTTTTGCTATACCAACTCTTTACATTTGAACATCAGGGGGACAAGTCCTAACAGAATATAGCATATTTTTTTCTGGCCTGCGCGTTTATGTTTGGACCAACTTCCACTTCTGTCACCTTATGTCCTCCAATGCTGTCCGTTCCCCAACCAATGGAGTTTCCTCAGGGTCAACAAAAAGGCCTGTATTCAACAGTGGACGTTGGTTGATTTATTGAATCCTTTTCGCAGGTTACAAAGACCCAATCGGGCACGCGGACTTCTACCCCAACGGCGGCATCAGCCCCCAGCCAGGATGCCAGCTGGAGGTGGTACTCCACCAGCAAAGACTCCTCAATAAGTGTAAGTTCACAGTTCAATACTCAATTATTCACTGGCTCAGCGAACTGAACGGAGTCTCGGTCTCCGAAACAAGTGATCGACACTTTGGTGAATCCTATACTACTCAAGTACACATTTTTATGTGATGATAGCGAGCAGACGGATGATCACCTGATGGTACGCGATTGTCGCAACCCATGGCCACCGGAACACTAGTAGACTCCCAAGTGCGCTGTCAACCTTTCTCCCAGATGGGGCCCCCGGTACCCTCCCTCTCGGGCCAGCAGACATGCTGCTTCAAGCGTATTCTGTGAGTCCGTATTCAAGTCCATTCAAGTCGAAGTGAGGCTCTCTCACTCACCATATAATTTCTCATCGTGTGTGTAAGCGGGTCACCTCATGGTGGGAAAACAAGATTGCGACAGACAAGTAGACAGAGCATCTGGAAATGACAGATCATCTGATAGTATGTGAATACCGCCGCCCATGGACACACACATCACCAGAGGAGTCACAAGTCCGGCGAAGACTTTAGAATACTAATTCTTTCCCCCTACGAACCAGTCTTTTGCAGCCACTGGCGGTCTTACGAATTCTTCGGCGAGTCCGTAATCAGACCCCGGTCTTTCGTGGCGTCGTCTTGCGGAAGCTGGCGGCAGTATAAGCGCGGTCTTTGTGCCGGGTCGAGGACCACGCACATGGGCCTGGGAGTAGACCGGAAGTGAGGGTCTTTTTGTCTTTCAAAAGCACCGGGAAATACTGGCACCACGTCTACTTGGCACTATGAAAAATTTCATATTAAAAGACGACACCCAAAGACGTTAGAGTATTTTGGTCTTTCACATGCACCGGGATAACCCCATTAAACTGGCACTATATTTACTTGTTACTAGGAAAGAAAAAAGTCATTTGAAATAAAAATGTTTGAAAGACCGTATGCATGAGTACAAATAAAAACATGGTTAAAGCACAGAAGACATTTTGCACAATACTTTTTAGATCTGCGCGTATCTTTTAGGAATACTTTATTTATTAGCTTCATATTCATCAATACTTTTGTTCAGCACATCCATGGGTTCTTTTTTTGTCGAATATTTAAATGCAATTTTTACACATTTAGCACATGGTGATTCGCATTTTTTTTTATGTAGCATTGCAGCGTTTTTTCCTGTCTTTAGAGTCTTGGGGCCTAACCTGTCGATTTGTACCAGAGCAGTTGCCCTGTTCGATCGACTTACAAATGTAAATACCACTGCATTGACGAAGCTTTTCGCACTATTCCAGGTGACAGCAATACACAGCCTCAATGCCTCTACGTATATCACCTCACAACGAAGAAAACAACACTAGTCGACAAACTACTGGAATTCTTTACATACATCAATTCAATCAACAATTTGAATACCGACAAAATACCTGACGTAACTAGTGAACGTCTCAAAGATGCACAATACGAGAATTCAAGAAAGTCATTACCTAAACTTGCTGCTTTGAAGAAAGAAAAGCTATCAAAACATAACAATGACAAAAAACCTATTATAAAAAATCAATACTCATTGATAAACTACACGACTTTAATGATAGAACTGATAAAGATACTCATACACAAAATGAAGACACTATTGATCATACAGCTACAAAAAATATAAACATAATTATAGAAAACCAATCTGAAAATGATATGAAAGATGAAATTGCAAGAGACAGTTTAGAATCAGATACACCTTATGTAAGAGAGAAACGTGTAACAAATACAGAAAATGTCAAAGATGCGTCTGTAAATTACAAAAGTATTTCAAGAAGATACTGTTATAAAAGACACAAAAGAAACTTATCCTACAATGCCCATCAATGATGATACAAACTTATTTGAAAATTCTACACTTAACAAACACAATTTTGAAAATCAAACATTAAAATCTGAAACAGACAATAAAACTGCAATCAAAGATATTGAATTCAATAAAACACATATAGACTGAAGACAATGTTGCTACAAACAAACTCGTAACGACTCCCTCAGCACAAGACTTAAAAGAAAACCCAGTTATTACAAATATAAAGTTCTCACAAGATTTTAAACTTGGTGAAAACCTTGGAAATTTAAAATCCAACATAAAACTACCAAGAAAGAAACGTTTCATATCTTGGTTCAGAGGTAACGAAAATGAGAATTTCCTTTTCAGAATGTTAGACTTCCTCGTGAAAAACCGTAAAAATGTTCTACCAGTTGTAACAGTTATGAGGGAAATTAATACTTTAGTGAAAAGCGCCAATGGCGAGTTGAGTCACGTTTCTAAAGAGAACAATAACTTTATTGGTAGCATTCCTACTTTGACTCCAATAAAATATGACTTGGAACTTGGAGAGTCAGGGATAGTGAGTTTCGTGAAGAGATTGTTAGGTTTAACACCTAGAGGAGGGAAATTGAGTATTTCTGGAAAGAAATAAGGTAATTTATCTATCTCGATAAACACTTATCTATATATGTATATAAAAGGAGAACCTGAGTGACTAAGGTATTAAGTGACTAGGAATGCACTCACAGCCCGAACTACCTACCCTAGAAACTTTAAATTTGGGCAGGGGGTTCCTTTAATAGTGAAAGAAGGGATTTTTAAAAATTCAACCCTTAAGGGGATAAAAAGGGTGTTAGAAGTTTGTATGCAGAAAGTCCGCCATGTTTGTATTAGGCATTTGAAAATTTGTATTTAGACTAATAATTAGAAATTAAAAATGACACATGAAAAGTTTTTTAGAAAATCACCCTTTGAAGGGCTGAAATTGGGGATGAAATTCAGTATGGGGCATTTTCTAATTAAAAAAGTGACTTCTGTAATAAAGAGTGAAACTGCCGGAGTAACGCCGCGGGCTCAGACTAGTAAACATATAAAGAAGAAAGATTTTATTATTATATACTTTTAAGTAATAATATATCCACACACATACATACACAGACAAATATATATGCTTTATTATGACTATTAGCACTATGTTTTCGAGAGCGAATCTTAATATTATTATGTCAATTCTATGCCAGGCCCTCATGATACAGGTTATCCTAGTGTGAGGATCAAAGGTAATCTAACTGGACGTCTTGCAAGCAACAAAAAAAAATTCTGCGAAAAAAAACCGCCTTCTGAAACCACGAACTAAACAGTGTAAAATAATATTTTTATCACTTTATACACTTCAAATAACATTTTACAACAGTACACTCGAGATAAGGTTTTACTGAAGTCGGCGTCCAATACTATCTTGTAATTTAATACCATCGTCAGCCCATTTAAGTCCCCACTGCTGGGGCACGGGCCTCCCTCAATCACATAAGGGGTAATTGCCATACTCACCACGCTTGGCAGACGGGTTGGCGAGGGTTTTGATATAAATGCAGAGTTTTCCTTCTCTGGGTGCTGATGATCATGCCAGCAGCTTTACCTTAGTCGCCTTTTACGACACCTCGGTAAGAGTGAGGGGGGCCTATTCTACTCTGCCGGGGACCACACGGCCGTAAATAGACTGATGATGAATTTAATACAACATTCAATTATTCAACAGGGATTAGGCGCCGAATTCGGTAAAACAGGGATTAGGCGCAGACTTCTGTAAAACCTTTTCTCGAGGTGTTATAAAATGTTATTTGAAGTGTATAAAGTGTTAAAAATATTATTTTACACTGTTTGTTTTTGCAGAAAAAAATTTTTTCAAGCTTTTTAGTATCTATTTTTTTGGCAGCATTAAAAAAAATCCAAAAAATTTTTTTTGTTCAATTATTGGACGGATAAATCGCGCAACGGAAGCGCGACGTATTCGCCGCGGAGATAAGTCTGAACGCCCATTGTTTTTTTGTGCGCATCCGGAGCGAATTCGTTGCGCATCCGCGGCGAGAACGCTGCGCAGCCGCACAAACACAACAACACAGTTTTTGACATTTATCTATAGAACGCCCCTTACCTTTATAATTTTAGGTCAAAAACAGCTCTGTCGCATTGTACAAAGTGGTTTATTTTTTTAAATTTTCTATTCATTTAGAACTTAGCTATTATTCTAATTAAATGGTTCTTTTGTATCTCTTTCTTTCTTTCACTCTCTGACTATCTATTTGCACTTTCTCTATGGATTTCTCTCTCCATATGTCTCTCTCATTATTTCTTTATATCTCTCTCTATATGCTAAATTTTGTAAATAATTTCGAATTTTAATATTTGCGTAATGGGTTCAAATCATATTGATTATAAGCATTGTATATCATACTGTCACTGTAATCATAATTTGTATAAGAATGAATATTGTAATTACCATAATATTTGAAAAGAGTAACTACTGAGTTTCTTGCTGATTCCTTTCGGTATAAATTGACATTCCGAATCAGCGGTAGATTACATAATATTTGACATTCATAAATGTTCTGTAACTTAAATTGAATAAAGACATTTTTGATTTTTGATTAATAAATATTATTTCATTTTATTTTTCAGCGCGCGCGGAATTTTCTTCCTAATGACGAAGAGTCAGTCGCCATTTTCTATAGAATAATTAGTTTCTTAACATATATGTAAAATAAAAGTCAGAAAGAATATTTTTCAATAATTACATTATAACACCAATCAATGATGGATGTTATTGATAGATAATGGACGATACAACAAAAAAAATGGCATTTTTATACGCTTTTCGAAAAAAGAAAGAAAAAAAAAGATAACCCATATTTTTATTTATCATTAGATGTGTGTTTTTATTAAAATATTTATTTTTTAAATTATAAATAAATATGCCGGAAGCTCAACGTATTGTAATGTCAAAGCTATATGTCCAATAAAAAAATTTAGGTAAGTTACTTACTGTCACTGTCATTATTTTAAAATATTTTTTTTTTTAGTTTTTCTTGGTGGATTCGGCGGGTAGGGCTAAAACAAGCCGCATGGGCTGATACAATTAAAAGGTTTTAAATTAGTGTCTAGTAGTTTTTAGTGTTCAAATTTGGTGTTTAATTGTGCAGTGAAGTGCCGCAAAGTGATCCTAATAATAAGAATCGTTGGATTGTATCGTTTTCAACACTGGTATTGTGTGTCGCGTGAGTTGTCTAGTGACAACTTGCTTGGACCAAATAGAGTCTTAAAACCTGCGATTGGTTTTAGAGTGAATCCGTAGGTCGATAAAACGTAAAATACCGGTGCTTTATTGAGTGACTGTGACTTTGACTGACTTCGACTGTTGACTACCTACTTATTCTCAATAAGTTACTTGACATTGGCGAATTATCTTCGGGTAGAGCCATAATAATAAAAATAAAAATAAATAATACTTTTTTTTTAATCAACGTCAGCAAAAGCGTTATTTATTTGTCATGCCGAGTGACGACGTCACATGAAGATTTTTACATTTAATTTTTTTGTCCATAAATATTGTTAAAATTTTCTGAAATTATTTTCCTCAAATTTCTATGCCCCTTATTACAAGGATAGTCCCGGAACGAAAATCGAGCCAGCCCCTTTTAACATTGCGTGTTGGAACGGGATGACATACGCTTTAGTATTGTAACAACTTTAGTTCGCGATTTGTAATGAGGTGCTATAAGTCTAATCTAGAAATAGTATTTATCATTTCGGAAAATGATATTTGTCGTATTGTCCATTGCTTTTTACTAAAATTATTCTTCCTTCTACAATGAATTTAGTTTAGTCTTTCGCAATATTTTTATATGTAATTTTACTGTAGATAAAATATGTAAACTTTTTATACTCATGTAAGCAAAAAAATTGTGTGATTTAAATATAAGTTTTGTTTTAAATATAAAATAAGATTCGACTGTACTATTCTCTGTTGTATAAAGTTTAAATAAATATAAAAATAGATAATTTCGTGAACAAATAGGCTAAAGTTAAAAATATAAATTAATTATAATTGATGTTTTATTTACTACAAATCATCTCAGCGTGTCATTTCAGTCTTTTTTTTTTTGGTCAATAAGTCAACGCGCTTGACCACAATCGCACCTGTTGGCGTAACATGCGCACCGCGACATAATTTTGTCTACCTTGTATCTCGTGGTTAATTGAATGAACGAAACCAGTGTAGCTATATCATCATCATCAGCAACCCACACTCGTCCACTGCTGGACATAGGTCTCCCCTAATGCACGCCACTGCTCCCGATTTTCGGCCACTCTCATCCAGCCCACACCAGCCAGCCTTCGAATGTCATCATCCCATCTTGTCGCAGGGCGTCCTACACTACGCTTACCGAGTCGCGGTCTCCACTCAAGGACTTTACGGCTCCAACGGCTGTCAGTTCTGCGGCTAATATGACCAGCCCACTGCCACTTCAGTTTGCTAATTCGGTGGGCTATGTCGGTGACTCTGGTTCTCTGTCGGATTACATCATTTCTGATGCGGTCCTTCAGAGATACTCCGAGCATAGTGTAGCTATATAAGAAAACAAATGTATATTTCAAAGGGCAACACTGGTTTGTCTACACGAGTAATACTTCGTCTACCACGAGAAATTTGTCGATCGCGATGCGCATGTTAGAGAAAAAGACATATTAGTCGATATCGACAATCTCTTCCGTGACATATCTCGCGATGGCATGTTAGCCCGACAGATGGAAAGCGACGATGAGGTCTAAGATTATACGCGTTTGCCTAAAAGACGCCTGTTCACTCTTGCCTTAAAGATGCCCAGATTATAGTGGTCAGGAAAAACAGATCTCGGCAGGGAGTTCCATTCCTTAGCCGTCCGCATTATAAATAGGAAGTATGTTGGTAACTATAGTTGGCTCCGGGTATTCGGAATGAGTAAGTCCAGAATAACAAGTTTAAATAGTTATTTATTTACTTCACAAGAAGAAAGAAGGAGTACATTAAAGAGTCACAAATAGCACAGAAGAAATAGAAGTATAGATCACAGAAACATAAGAGTTATTACGGCGAGAATTAATTACGTCGCGTGCACAGTAGGTACCGATGGCGCGTCGAGGGGCACGGGTCATAGGTAAGACTGTGGTGTCTCGACTGGCGATCGGGTGCGCGGGCGCAGCGGCGATCGGTGCGTGCCTAGCTATAGCGCACCGATGTATAACGCCTGTCGCATACTACGGGTATCATGCGGGTATGCTCGTGAAATAATAAATATTTTAGTTTTATAAGTTTTGTATGAATGATTGTGTTTTGTGTGGGTGTGTATGTGAAGAATGATTGTAATGTGTGAATGTAGTGTAGTGTATTATAAATAATTAATAAATATGAAATAAAATACTAGTATTTAGTTTATGTATATGTGTAAGTAAATAGGTCATTATAGTAAATAATATATGTTGCCCACATTACTCCCCTCCAGAGACCGGGTTAAGGGCGATAGTAATCTGGAAAGCGAACCTTCCTTCCTGAGCGAGTAGTTCCTTTCTCTGAAGTATCCTGGTGTAGGCTAGATGTGGGAGAACTCGGAGAATCCGTGCGCGGACTGTGTGCGTTTGTTGATGGGAGATACTCGGATAGTAAGTAGGCTGGCTTAAGGCGGTCTATGCTTACTGTCGCGTCTTTATTTTTAATTTTTATTTTAAAGTATTTGGCACCTCTTTTGACTACTTCGTAGGGACCTGTATAGGCTGGTTGGAGAGAGCCACGCAGCGCGTCTTCCCTTAGGAATACGTGGCTACTAGTGGCAAGATCCTTAAAAACAAATATTTTGTTTTTAGAGTGATGCTGAGTTGGGACCGGGCGTATGTTCTCGGCAAATGACCTCATGCGTGCTGAAAAATCGGTGATGTCGGTGGTGTAACCGGTGATATCATGGCCAAAAAATTCACCAGGTAAACGAAGTGGTTCACCAAACATCAACTCAGCTGCTGAGGATTGGAGGTCCTCCTTGAAGGCGCTCCTTATGCCGAGGAGTACGAGTGGTAGTGACTCGACCCAGTTAGCGTCGGCATGGCAGGTGATGGCGGTTTTTAATTGCCTATGAAATCGCTCCACCAAGCCGTTGCACTGAGGGTGGTACGCCGTGGTTGTACGGTGGTCGAAACCAATAGACTTCGACAGTTGCTGAAAGAGTGCCGATTGAAATTGGAGACCACGGTCGGTAACAACATTTGTAGGGCAACCATATCTAGACACCCAGCAAGATATAAACGCTTTGCCCACTGTTTCGGCGGTGATATTGGTAAGTGGTACAGCTTCCGGCCATCGCGTGAAGCGATCGACGGCTGTAAGACAATACCGATAATCACCAGCGGGCGGTAAGGGGCCGATCAGGTCTATATGGACATGTTTGAAGCGCTCTGAGGGTAAGGCAAGGGTACCTAATGGTGACGAGACGTGTCTACTTACCTTTGAACGCTGGCAGTTCAAACATGCCTTAGACCACTCACGACAGTCTTTTCGCATAAAAGGCCAGACAAAGCGTTGTGCGACAAGCTTGGCTGAAGCGTTTGGGCCTGGATGGCTCAAGGAGTGGAGGCAATTAAACACTTGCTGACGTAGTTGTCTTGGGACGAAAGGTCTGGTCACCGCTGTACTGACGTCGCAGTACAATTGAGTACGACTACCAGGGACGTTCGTCTTTATCAAGCGAAGAGATGATTCACCTGTAAGGTATTCTATTAGCTCTGGGTCTGTAGCTTGGAGTTTGGCCATTTCTTCGAGGGCGACCGGTGCCTGCAGTTCGTTTATCCGAGAAAGCGTGTCGGCGACAACATTGTTTGCCCCGGATATATGCTGTATATCGGTTGTAAACTGTGAGATAAAATCGAGGTGTCTATACTGACGTGGTGAACAGTTACCTTTGCGCTCGTGAAACGCGAAGCACAGTGGCTTGTGGTCGGTATAGATCGTGAAATGAGTAGCCTCTAGCATATGGCGGAAATATTTAATACTCTCGTAAATCGCAAGGAGCTCACGATCATAGGGGGAATATTTTGTTTGTGACGGGCTCAACTTACGTGAGAAGAATGCTAGAGGTTGCCAAGCTCCATCCTTACGCTGCTGCAGAACTCCACCTATCGCCGTATCGGAGGCGTCAGTGACTAGTCCTAACTTGGATTGTGTGTCCGGATGAGCTAACAGAGCTGCATTGCACAGATTAACTTTACAATTCTGAAAAGCTTTTAGTTCATCTCCCTGTATTACGACTGGATGCGAACCCTTGACAGATCCGGTCAATAGGGCGTTTAATGGCGCTTGAATTTGGGCGGCATCTTTCAAGAATCGCCTATAAAAATTTATCATTCCCAAAAATCGACGGAGTTCTCTGACGGTTTTTGGAACTGGGAAATCAGCGATAGCCTGCACTCTGTCCTCCACAGGCTTTGTACCCTTTTCGGAGATTTGGTAGCCCAGAAACGTGACTTTGGAAGCACCAAAGACGCATTTGGTGGTATTGATCAAAACACCATATGTTTTCATGCGTGCGAAGAGCTGACGCAGATGGTCTTCGTGTTCCTGAGCTGACCTACTGAAGACTAAAAAATCATCCAAATAGGGGTAACAGAAATTGAGCCCACGCGTCATTTCGTCGACAAATCTTTGAAATGTTTGGCCTGCGTTACGCAAACCAAACGTCATAAAAGGGAATTCATATAATCCGAAGGGCGTAGTAATCGCCGTCTTCGGGATATCCTCTTCATAGACCGGTATCTGATTATAAGCCTTTACTAGGTCTATTGTAGAGAAGACTGTACAACCAGATAGGCTATGGGAAAAGTCCTGAATGTGTCTAATCGGATATTTGTCTGGTATAGTCCGTGCGTTAAGTAATCTATAATCTCCGCATGGACGCCAACCATTATCCTTTTTGGATACAAGGTGGAGCGGTGACGCCCATGGGCTATCAGAGGGGCGGGCTGTCCCATTAGCTAACATAGCGTCGAACTCTTGTTTGGCTATTTTAAGTTTGTCTGGAGCGAGACGTCGGGGCGAGCATGAGACAGGGGGGCCAGGAATAGTGCGTATATGATGTGTAGTATTGTGTCGTACGATACCAGGAGTACCAGCAGGTCGTGTTATTTCCGGATATTCGGACAAAATACTATGATATCTACTGTTGCCACCAGTCGAGATTTTCACACTAGAAATAAGACAATCTGACTTAAATAAAAATGTCACCATGCTTACATTGGTTAGACTATCGATTAACTTTCGTTTGCTGATATCAACAATGAGGCGGTAGAATGAAAGAAAATCTACGCCTATTATGGGTTTCGTCACGTCAGCAATGATAAATCGCCACGGAAAATTGCGGCGTAAGCCTAAGTTTAGATTAAGCTGAATGTAGCCGTACGTGTCGATAGTCGAACCATTGGCAGCGCTTAGTTGGTAATTTGTTTTACACAAGCGCTCACGTAGCGCAGAAACGGGATACACACAAATATCACTACCAGTGTCTATTAAAAATTCTGTACGAGTAGTACGATCTGTGATGAAGAGGCGACCCGGTGAGCTGTGGCAGTCATCTGTCGCCATCACTGACTGCCCGGAGTGTTTCCCGTCGTCTTGAAGTCACAGGGTTTGATGCACTTGAGGGCTTGATTCCCGTGCTTGTAGTGGTACCAACAAACTGGATGTCGTCTCTGGTTAGACTGTGACCGGCGTGATGAGGAACGGTCACGACGATTTTGTTGACGTCGATCTCTTGATCGTGGGTGACGATTGACTTGTGTTGACAAAGCGCTCACTTGTTTGGTCAACTCTGCCACCTGACGCGTTAGCTCGTCCAGTGGTGACAAACTTGCTGCTGCGACATGATGTGCGGGCGTTGCAATGTCGTTGATCCGATCAGCAAGCTCTGCGAGTTCGTCAAGCGACAATGACGGTTGGCTGGCTATGATGGGTTGCATACCTGTGGGTAGACGGCTCGTCCATATTGTTTTTAAAAAATCCTGCGGAATGCCTGGTCCAGCAAGGTGTTGCAGGTGGCGGAGAAACTGTGACGGTTTTCGATCTCCCAGCTGTTCGTGCATCAAAAGCTGTTTCACCTTATTCTCGCGTGACACTGACAGACGCTTGATGAGCTCCGATTTAAGTTTATTATAGTCGGCTGGACCGGTTAGGATGTCTTCAACCTCTGTAGCGTACTGTCTATCAAGCGAAGTCAATATGTGGTAGAATTTTTCTGCGTCATCTGTAATTCGCATTATAACAAATTGGCCTTCCACCTGAGCGAACCATATTGCTGGTTTTTCTGGCCAAAATGGCGGTATCCGTAATTGTATGGGTGACGGTGCAACAGATTCAACCGCTGCGGCCCGGTGTCGTGGCTTTGTATTCACGTTAGATTCATCCTTATTGTCGTCTCTATTTGCCATGTTGTCTCTTCAGTTGTGTTCTCTTCGGTGGTCACCAGTATGGAAGTATGTTGGTAACTATAGTTGGCTCCGGGTATTCGGAATGAGTAAGTCCAGAATAACAAGTTTAAATAGTTATTTATTTACTTCACAAAAAGAAAGAAGGAGTACATAAAGAGTCACAAATAGCACAGAAGAAATAGAAGTATAGATCACAGAAACATAAGAGTTATTACGGCGAGAATTAATTACGTCGCGTGCACAGTAGGTACCGATGGCGCGTCGAGGGGCACGGGTCATAGGTAAGACTGTGGTGTCTCGACTGGCGATCGGGTGCGCGGGCGCAGCGGCGATCGGTGCGTGCCTAGCTATAGCGCACCGATGTATAACGCCTGTCGCATACTACGGGTATCATGCGGGTATGCTCGTGAAATAATAAATATTTTAGTTTTATAAGTTTTGTATGAATGATTGTGTTTTGTGTGGGTGTGTATGTGAAGAATGATTGTAATGTGTGAATGTAGTGTAGTGTATTATAAATAATTAATAAATATGAAATAAAATACTAGTATTTAGTTTATGTATATGTGTAAGTAAATAGGTCATTATAGTAAATAATATATGTTGCCCACATAAATGTGGAAGCAAATCGCTTCGTGCGGATAAGGGGTATTTATACCACATAAGGATGAAAACACTCGCCGTGCCTTGTCGTCCGATGACGGAATGGGCTGGGGGGGATCAAATTATGTGGGAATATAATTATTTAAAATCTGTATTCTTTAATCATATCAAATGTGTGAACGATATGGAAGAGCGAAGTCTTCTGGCACAGGCATTATTATGCTTAAAAGAAGGCTCCAATCACAAGCTGATTTAATGTAACATCATGTATTTGAAAAATAAATTGAATTGAAATTGAATTGAATTGAATGTAGAGTTGCATCCAAAGTCGGACAATATAACCTATTTCTTTAGGTTATATAGATAGATATACTTTATTGCACAAAATACACAACTTAAGTGCTAGGCATTACAGAAATTATGTGTACAATTTCGGCGGTCTTATCGCTGAAAGCGATTTCTACCAGACAACCTTCGGGTAAAGGACATTTGATAGTAGAGAAGGGGTAGGGGGTGCAATATTCAATAAGGAAAAAGAAAAAGAAACGGTAAATGTTAAAAAATAACTTATAACCCTAATACATAAATAATATACAGTATTATAAACTAATAAATAAGTTATGCTCAAATACATACAACCTGTGCGGATAAAGAATGGGATCAGAAATGGCGGCGCATCTATTCACTTCTCGCTCGCACACATATTTGCGTCTATACTCGCACTCGTGGGGTGCGAGTATAGACGCAAATAGTAGACGACCCGTTTGGAACAGTGGTAGTGAACGCTGCCTTTGGTCCAAGGGTTGCGGGTTCGATCCCCGCACAGTATAAACATTTGTGTGCATGAACATGTCTGTTTGTATTGGTCTGGGTGTTTCTATGTATTATAAGTATGTATTTACAAAAGAAAAGTATTATATGTATATATTTGTAATCCCACTGTTGATTCTGATATCCGTAACACAGGTGCTTGAGCTACCTATCTCGGAGTCAGATCAATGTATGTGATGTTGTGAAATATTAAAAAAAAAAAAAAAAGTGTGCGAGCGAGTAGTGAATAGATGCGCCGCCATTTCTGATCCCATTCTTTATCCGCACGGGTTGTACACATAATATTGTGAGATTGATATCAGAAAAAGACAAAAATACTAACAATATGATAATCAAATGGATCTAAGATGGACCATCGACTACAGGCTGCCGATAACAGGACGATTGTAAAAAAGTTAATGGGATGAGGAGGAGTGAAGAGTGAGTGTTAGGCGAGCCATCAAGGCATGGAATGCCCTCCCAGCTCATGTGTTTCCTCCTTCATACAATCCGGGGCTTTTTAGGCGGGGCGTGAAACGGCATCTCAGCAGGCCATTAGGGTGAGGATGGCAGACACAATAAATAAATAAATAAATATTTCACAACATCACATACATTGATCTGACTCCGAGATAGGTAGCTTAAGCAACTGTGGTACGGATATCAGAATCAACAGCCAAATTACAAATATATACATATAATACTTTTCTTTTGTAAATACATACTTATTATACATAGAAACATCCATACCAATACAAACAGACATGTTCATGCACATAAATGTTTGTACTGTGCGGGTATCGAACCCGCAACCCTTGGACCAAAGGCAGTGTTCATTACCACTGTTCCAAACGGGTCGTTAAAAATGGGTACTTTGTTGGTTCTTCTGTGCCTGTCAGCCTCATTTTTGGATTTCACGGCCGCTTACCATCAGGCGGAGTGAGGTCATCCTGATTGGCCTTTCTATAAAAAAAAAAGGTGGGTACTCGTGACCACTGACCTGTACATGTGATGCGGATGCAGCAACGAGCCCAGCACCAGCGCGTGCAGGTACACCGGCCGGAGCACTCGCGACAGCAGCGCCCCCTGCAGCCCCACCACGCACCAGCGCGCCACTTTGTCCGAACATGACATTGTGAGGAGACGTTCCCCCTGTCAAATATTAATACAACATCAAAAAAAGAAAGAAAGAAAGAAAAATTTATTATTTTGGACATCACAACACTACATACGAGTACAACATTAGTTACAAAAGAACAAACAAACAAACGGGCTATGGAACGAGCAATGCTCGGCGTCTCTCTCCGAGATCAAATCCGAAATGAGGTGATCCGGCAGAGAACCAAAGTCATCGACATTGCTCACCGGATTAGCAAGCTTAAGTGGCAGTGGACTGGCCATATTAGCCGCAGAACCGACAACCGATGGGGTAAACGAGTTCTGGAGTGGAGACCGCGTCTTGGTAAACATAATGTAAGGCGCCCTCTGGCTAGGTGGGAGGACGATCTGCGCAGGATGGCTGGCAAGAGCTGGATGCGACAAGCCATGGATAGATCACAGTGGCGAACAATTGGAGAGACCTACGTCCAGCAGTGGACTGGGATAGGCTGATGATGATGATGATGAAGCAAACAAAAAGAAAAACAAAATAGATACAGAAAATAAAAACAAAACAAAACAAAGGAGAAACAAAATAATGAGTACTAATAACCAGGCAGTGCAAATAGAATATTGTGTGTTGTGACCTCCAACATAAATGGCCCCCACTCAGCCTATGTCATGACCCTGGAAAAGGTCATGACGCTGATTTTCAGTAGGGCCAGCTGAGTGAGTGCCACGGACGTCAGCCTTGTGTACCTAGTGTGTATATATATATGTGCTGGAAAGTACTAATGTAATTGTGAAAATATAAATAAATAAATAATGAACGAAATAAAAAAAAATCATATAAGAATAAATGTGGGTAATGTTTATATGGGTAAAAAACAACCGGCTTCGGCTAGCACGCTTTAACTATGATGTATCAATACAAGTTTTGATATAAATGCAGAGTTTTCCTTCTCTGGGTGCTGATGATCATGCCAGCAGTTTTACCTTAGTCGCCTTTTACGACACCTCGGTAAGAGTGAAGGTGGCCTATTCTACTCTACCCGTCTGCCAAGCGTGGTGAGTATGGCAATTACCCCTCATGTGATTGAGGGAGGCCCGTGTCCCAGCAGTGGGGACTTAAATGGACTGATGATGATGATCAATACAGGGATTAAAACGATATTGATTATCATCATCAGCCCATTTAAGTCCCCACTGCTGGGACACGGGCCTCCCTCAATCACATGAGGGGTAATTGCCATACTCACCACGCTTGGCAGACGGGTTGGCGAGGGTTTTGATATGAATGCAGAGTTTTCCTTCTCTGGGTGCTGATGATCATGCCAGCAGCTTTACCTTAGTCACCTTTTACGACACCTCGGTAAGAGTGAGGGTGGCCTATTTTACTCTGCCAGGGACCACGCGGCATTGACGTGATGTATCAATACGGGGATTAACACGATATTTATTACGTGAAACAACATTGAGTCCGCTCGTGACCACGGCTGCTGTAACGTAGCCGAAACGTCGAGCCAAATATGCGAGTACACAATGTTGTTTCACATAATAAATATCGTGTTAATTCCCGTCTTAATAAATCACGTTTTATGTCCAAAATATGTTATGAACAACATCATATTGATTAAGGCGACGGGTAGGGCACACTAGTCGATTTTAATTTTTAGCTACTAAACCGGATCTATTTTAAACGATTTCGGAGTTACAACCTCTCGGCAAACACTAACTATTTATTAAATAACAATGAACAAATGTTGGGACCTTTTTTTTTAAAAATTTATTACTGCCAAAAGCGGCCACTTTTGGCGTGAATCAATTTTTCGCGTACAAAAACGGACCCAAAATTTGTGCATGGTTATTTAATAGATAGTATAAGTGTTTCCTGAGAGGTTGTAACCCCGAAATTGTTTAAAATAGATCCGGTTTAGTAGCTAAAAATTAAAATCGATTTTGATTTCAATGAAGGTTTTCGAGTGTGCAAAATCCGCTAGATGGAGTACTATAGGAGTGAGGTCCATATACAATGTGATTGGTCATTTTTAAACGTGATCTGTCAAAATGTCAATTTGACACTAAACAACCAATGCGGTTGATGTTGGACCTCAGTCTAACAGTACGCCATCTAGCGGATTTTTCACACGCGAAAACCCTTATTGTTAGCATCTAAACCGGATATCTTTTTAACAATTTCGAAGTTCGAGCATCTCGAAAATAATTTATACTATTTATTTAATACTTGTAATTAACTTATTGATCTGTTTTAGCACATGAAATTTGGATTAACGCCATAAGTGGCCGTTTTTCGCGGTGATTCATATTTCTAGTAGGACCTAAAAGTTATTTTCGAAAGGATCGAAATTCGAAATTATTAAAAAGATATCAGATATAGATAGGCCGTGTGGTCCCCGGCAGAGTAGAATAGGCCACCCTCACTCTTACCGAGGTGTCGTAAAAGGCGACTAAGGTAAAGCTGCTGGCATGATCATCAGCACCCAGAGAAGGAAAACTCTGCATTTATATCAAAACCCTCGCCAACCCGTCTGCCAAGCGTGGTGAGTATGGCAATTACCCCTCATGTGATTGGGGGAGGCCCGTGCCCCAGCAGTGGGGACTTAAATGGGTTGATGATGATGATGATGATGAAAAAGATATCCGGTTTAGATGACTTCCCGTTTGGAACAGTGGTAGTGAACGCTGCCTCTGATGCAAAGGCAACCCTTAGGATATACAAATGTTTGTACTGTGCGGGGATCGATCCCGCAACCCTTGGACCAAAGGCAGCGTTTACTACCACTGATCCAGACAGGAGCCCAATTCTCGTGCTCGTGATATTTTGAAAACATGGCGGATATCACCTGAAATCCATAAAAAAAACTATGTTTTAGTGATATACAGGGTGTATCTGTGAACATTTACATCCCTTTAACCACGTGTTCTACCAACCATTCTGAACAACATTTGTTCAACGACTTTTCGAAATTCATTGAAAATTTTTTCGACTTCCCATACAAAATGACCATGTCACGTGACCGGCTTTGTATGAAAAGTTGAAATTTTTACATGCGAATTTCCAAAAGTCATAGAACAAATGTTGTTAATAATGGTTAGCAGAACACGATGAGAAGAGCGTACTCTTTTTTTAAAAAGGCCGGCAACACATTAGCGATCTCTCCGATTTCGCGGATGTTCATGGGCGGCGATGATTACTTTCCATCAGGTGACTCGCTTGCTTGTTTTTTTTTCATGTAATAGGTAGGCAGACGAACATACGGATCACCTGATGGTAAGCAATTGCCGCCGCCCATGGCCACCCGCGACACCAGTGGAGTCACAAGTGCGCTGCCAAGCATTAAACCCCCCCTATCCCCTGGATTGGGCCTCCGGTACCCTCACTCACGCAGCGAAACACAGCACAGTGCTGCTTCACGCCGGTTTTCTGTGAGGCCGTGGTATCACTCCGGTCGAGCCGGCCCATTCATTCCGAAGCTTGGCTCTCACACGGTAAAGGGTCCGCCTCTAGCATAATAAAAAAACACGTGGTTAAAGGGATGTAAATGTTCACAGATACACCCTGTATATCGTAATATTTACCTGCATAACACCGTCCCAGGTCTGCAACACGTTGTTGCTATTCTTGACAGGGATGGTGCCTTCACCAGACTCGATCTTCGTTCTCAGCTGTCCTCGGGCCAGTCTGCAAACAAAATACAAACATTCATAGTTGAGCCAAGCTAATAAGCCACGTTTCTAAACTTTTTTGTACCAACTTCTATAAACAAATTTCTAATAGATGTATTTGAATAGTCTATAAGGATAAATAAATAAATAATATTTCACAACATCACATACATTGATCAGACTCCGAGATAGGTAGCTCAAGCACCTGTGTTACGGATATCAGAACCAACAGTGGGATTACAAATATATACATATAATACTTTTCTTTTGTAAATACATACTTGTAATACATAGCAAACACCCAGACCAATACAAACAAACATGTTCATGCACATAAATGTTTGTACTTAGCGGGGATCGAACCCGCAAACCCTTGTATCAGAGGTAGCGTTCACTACCACTGTTCCAATCGGGTCGTCAAAAGGATGTACTAAGGGATCCAAAACTACAAAGGAAGATGAGATGATGGCGCAAACCCCTCACCCATTAGGATGCCTGTCCAGCTATATGTACCTTTTTGTAACATTTATCAACTATGGCCACCATTTTGTGTACCTTTTTGTACCAACTTCTACAAACGAATTTCTAATAGATGTATTTAAATAGTCTATAAGGATGTACTAAGGGATCCAAAACTACAAAGGAAGATGAGATGATGGCGCAAACCCCTCACCTATTAGGATGCCTGTCCAGCTATATGTACCTTTTTGTAACATTACTCAATTATGGCCACCATTTTGTGTACCTTTTTGTACCAACTTCTACAAACGAATTTCTAATAGATGCGACTTCCTACGAAACTCACTTGAATCCTCTATGAAGATGTTCTCTGGGGTCTAAAGCTACAAAGGAAGATCAGACGATGATGGAGCAACCCCTCACCTGTTTGAAGATCCTGCCGGTGCTCACGTACAGATGCACCTGGCGGTTGCCCTTCATCTGTACCCCCGCGATTAGGACACTGGTCCACAAGTGTGTGCGCAAACACTAGTGCACCTGACAATTTGCAAACCTACCGAGGCAGTTGAGGACAAGGCAAAACACAACACAGGGGCCACTTTTGTTACTAAAATGCAATAATTGAAAAAAAAATCGTCATTTATATACACTGGTGTCCATGGGCGGCGAAATTGCTTGCCATCAGGTGATCCGTCTGCTCGTCTGCCACCTCTCATATGCAAAAAAAAAAATTGAAACTGTAACTTTGTGTACCTTTGTGTAACTTTTCCCGACTTTAGCCACCATTTTGTGTACTTTTTAGTACATTTTTTTACCAACTTCTATAAACGAATTTCTAATAGACGCAGACGGGTTTGGCCAACAACGCGACGTATGGATGAAAACTTCCGCCGCGCCTTGTTGTCCGGTGATGGAATGGGCTAGGGGGTACTGTTCTCTGGGCTCCAAAGCTATAAAGAGAGATCAGACGACGATGGAGCAACCCCTCACCTATTAGGATGGCTGTCCAGCTATATGTACCTTTTTGTAACATTACTCAATTATGGCCACCATTTTGTGTACCTTTTTGTACCAACTTCTACAAACGAATTTCTAATAGATGCGACTTCCTACGAAATTCACTTGAATCCTCTATGAAGATGTTCTCTGGGGTCCAAAGCTACAAAGGAAGATCAGATGATGATGGAGCAACCCCTCACCTGTTTGAAGATCCTGCCGTCGCCGCAGGGAGCGGTGCTCACGTACAGATGCACCTGGCGGTTGCCCTTTAGCTGTACCCCCGCCATTAGGACACTAGTGCACAAGTGTGTGCGCAAACACTAGTGCACCTGACAATTTGCAAACCTACCGAGGCAGTTGAGGACAAGGCAAAACACAACACAGGGACCACTTTTGTTACTAAAATGCAATAATTGAAAAAAAATCGTCATTTATATACACTGGTGTCCATGGGCGGCGGAATCGCTTGCCATCAGGTGATCCGTCTGCTCGTCTGTCACTTCTCTTATGCAAAAAAAATAATGAAACTGTAACTTTGTGTACCTTTGTGTAACTTTTCCCAACTTTAGCCACCATTTTGTGTACTTTTTAGTACATTTTTTTACCAACTTCTATAAACGAATTTATAATAAACGCAGACAGGTTTAGCCAACAACGCGACGTATGGATGAAACCTTCCGCCTCGCCTTGTTGTCCGGTGATGGAATGGGCTAGGGTTCCCTGGGCTCCAAAGCTATAAAAAAAGATCAGACGATGATGGAGCAACCCCTCACCTATTAGGATGGCTGTCCAGCTATATGTACCTTTTTGTAACATTACTCAATTATGGCCACCATTTTGTGTACCTTTTTGTACCAACTTCTACAAACGAATTTCTAATAGATGCGACTTCCTACGAAATTCACTTGAATCCTCTATGAAGATGTTCTCTGGGGTCCAAAGCTACAAAGGAAGATCAGATGATGATGGAGCAACCCCTCACCTGTTTTGAAGATCCTGCCGTCGCCGCAGGGCGCGGTGCCTCAACGTACAGATGCACCTGGCGGTTGCCCTTTAGCTGTACCCCGCCATTAGGACACTAGTGCACAAGTGTGTGCGCAAACACTAGTGCACCTGACAATTTGCAAACCTACCGAGGCAGTTGAGGACAAGGCAAAACACAACACAGGGGCCACTTTTGTTACTAAAATGCAATAATTGAAAAAAAATCGTCATTTTATATACACTGGTGTCCATGGGCGGTGGAATTCGCTTGCCATTCAGGTGATCCGTCTGCTCGTCTGTCACCTCTCATATGCAAAAAAAAATAATGAAACTGTAACTTTGTGTACCTTTGTGTAACTTTTCCCAACTTTAGCCACCATTTGTGTACTTTTTAGTACATTTTTTTACCAACTTCTATAAACGAATTTCTAATAACGCAGACAGGTTTAGCCAACAACGCGACGTATGGATGAAACCTTCCGCCTCGCCTTGTTGTCCGGTGATGGAATGGGCTAGGGGTTGTTCCCCTGGGCTTCCAAAAGCTATAAAAGGAAGATCAGACGATGATAGGGAGCAACCCATCACCTATTAGAGTGGAGCTGTCCAGCTAATATGTACCTATTTTAGTACTATTACTCAATTATGGCCTAACCATTGTTGTAGTACCTTTTTTGGCTACCCAAACTTCTATCAACGAATTTCTATATGATGCGACTTCCTACGTAAATTTCACTATTAATTCCTCTATGATTGTTTCTCTGGGGTCCAAAGCTAGCAAAGTGAAGATCCAGACGATATTGGGCAACCCTTCAACTGCTATTACGGAGGGCTGTCAGCTATATTTATACTTTTTGTCTTCACTCAACTATTGGCACCATTTTGTGTACCTTTTTTGTATCCAACTTCTACAAACGAATTCGAATAGATGCGACTTCCTACGAACTCACTGAATCCTCTAGACGATTTCTCGTGGGGTCCAAAGCTACAAGGAGATCATATGACGATGGAGCCACCCCTCACCTGTTTGAAGACCTGCCGTCCGCTCGCAGGGCGCGGTGCTGACGTACAGATGCACCTGGCGGTTGCCCTTCATCTGTACCCCCGCCATTAGGACACTAGTGCACAAGTGTGTGCGCAAACACTAGTGCACCTGACAATTTGCAAACCTACCGAGGCAGTTGAGGACAAGGCAAAACACAACACAGGGGCCACTTTTGTTACTAAAATGCAATAATTGAAAAAAAATCGATTTTATATACACTGGTGTCCATGGGCGGTGGAATTGCTTGCCTTCAGGTGATCCGTCTGCTCGTCTGCCACCTCTCATATGCAAAAAAAAAAATGAAACTGTAACTTTGTGTACCTTTGTGTAACTTTTCCCGACTTTAGCCACCATTTTGTGTACTTTTTAGTACATTTTTTTACCAACTTCTATAAACGAATTTCTAATAGACGCAGACGGGTTTGGCCAACAACGCGACGTATGGATGAAACCTTCCGCCGCGCCTTGTTGTCCGGTGATGGAATGGGCTAGGGGGTACTGTTCTCTGGGCTTCAAAGCTATAAAGGAAGATCAGACGATGATGGAGCAACCCCTCACCTATTAGGATGGCTGTCCAGCTATATGTACCTTTTTGTAACATTACTCAATTATGGCCACCATTTTGTGTACGGTCAGCATCAAAAGTAGCTAAACACATTATTACCATGTCGAAGTAACATTTTGTACGTACCCCTTAGAAAATGACTATTATATGCAGAATAGTTACTTTGACATGGTACTAAAGTGTTAAGCTACTTTTGATGCTGACTGTACCTTTTTGTACCAACTTCTAGAAACGAATTTCTAATAGATGCGACTTCCTACGAAACTCACTTGAATCCTCTATGAAGATGTTCTCTGGGGTCTAAAGCTACAAAGGAAGATCAGACGATGATGGAGCAACCCCTCACCTGTTGGGATGCCTGTCGGGCTCGGGCTCGGGCTGCTCGTGCGGGCAGAAGATCCTGCCGTCGCCGCAGGGCGCGGTGCTCACGTACAGATGCACCTGGCGGTTGCCCTTCATCTGTACCCCCGCCATTAGGACACTAGTGCACAAGTGTGTGCGCAAACACTAATGCACCTGACAATTTGCAAACCTACCGAGGCAGTTGAGGACAAGACAAAACACAACACAGGGGCCACTTTTGTTACTAAAATGCAATAATTGTAAAAAAAAAATCGTCATTTATATACACTGGTGTTGCGGGTGTCCAAAGGCGGCGGAATTGCTTGCCATCAGGTGATCCGTCTGCTCGTCTGCCACCTCTCGTATGCAAAAAAAAATGAAACTGTAACTTTGTGTACCTTTGTGTAACTTTTCCCGACTTAAGCCACCATTTTGTGTACTTTTTAGTACATTTTTTTACCAACTTCTATAAACGAATTTCTAATAAACGCAGACAGGTTTAGCCAACAACGCGACGTATGGATGAAACCTTCCGCCGCGCCTTGTTGTCCGGTGATGGAATGGGCTAGGGGGTACTGTTCTCTGGGCTCCAAAGCTATAAAGAGAGATCAGACGATGATGGAGCAACCCCTCACCTATTAGGATGGCTGTCCAGCTATATGTACCTTTTTGTAACATTACTCAATTATGGCCACCATTTTGTGTACCTTTTTGTACCAACTTCTACAAACGAATTTCTAATAGATGCGACTTCCTACGAAATTCACTTGAATCCTCTATGAAGATGTTCTCTGGGGTCCAAAGCTACAAAGGAAGATCAGATGATGATGGAGCAACCCCTCACCTGTTTGAAGATCCTGCCGTCGCCGCAGGGCGCGGTGCTCACGTACAGATGCACCTGGCGGTTGCCCTTCACCTGTACCCCCGCCATTAGGACACTAGTGCACAAGTGTGTGCGCAAACACTAGTGCACCTGACAATTTGCAAACCTACCGAGGCAGTTGAGGACAAGGCAAAACACAACACAGGGGCCACTTTTGTTACTAAAATGCAATAATTGAAAAAAAAATCGTCATTTATATACACTGGTGTATATAAATGACGATTTTTTTACCATCAGGTGATCCGTCTGCTCGTCTCGCCACCTCTCATATGAAAAAAAAAAAATGAAACTGTAACTTTGTGTACCTTTGTGTAACTTTTCCCGACTTAAGCCACCATTTTGTGTACTTTTTAGTACATTTTTTTACCAACTTCTATAAACGAATTTCTAATAGACGCAGACGGGTTTAGCCAACAAAGCGACGTATGGATGAAACCTTCCGCCGCGCCTTGTTGTCCGGTGATGGAATGGGCTAGGGGGTACTGTTCTCTGGGCTCCAAAGCTATAAAAAAAGATCAGACGATGATGGAGCAACCCCTCACCTATTAGGATGGCTGTCCAGCTATATGTACCTTTTTGTAACATTACTCAATTATGGCCACCATTTTGTGTACCTTTTTGTACCAACTTCTGCAAACGAATTTCTAATAGATGCGACTTCCTACGAAATTCACTTGAATCCTCTATGAAGATGTTCTCTGGGGTCCAAAGCTACAAAGGAAGATCAGATGATGATGGAGCAGCCCCTCACCTGTTGGGATGCCTGTCGGGCTCGGGCTCGGGCTGCTCGTGCGGGCTGAAGATCCTGCCGTCGCCGCAGGGCGCGGTGCTGACGTACAGATGCACCTGGCGATTGCCCTTCATCTGGTATCCACCCCCTGGGACCGGTTCGATGTCTGACTCTGGTATCGTTTGTCTGGGATCTGTATAAACGAATCCAATGTGTTACACTTCTCCCTATTAAAAATGTTGTTTTGTTCAGAAATTAATTAAGTATTTTTATTTCTTTTTTAGTTTATCTTTTGTGTTTTTAACCCCCGACGCAAAAACGATGGGGTGTTATAAGTTTGATGTGTCTCTCTGTGCGTGTGTGTGTGGGAGTATGTGGGAGTGTGTGTGAGTGTGTATGAGTGTGTGTGAGGGTGTGTGTGTGAGTGTGTGTGAGTGTGTGTGTGTGTGTGTGTGTGTGAGCGTGTGCGTGTGCGTGTGCATGAGCGTGTGTGTGTGTTTTGACGGCAACCATCTTGGATTTGAAATTTGTCACAATAAATATATTCTGCTTCTCAAGCCCTTTTATATGATACCCATATTGTGGGAGTTGTGTTAAAACATACAATCCATAGCTTTGTGACGGCGGCCATCTTGGATCGATTTTTATCCAACATAGCTAAGAACACTTACCCTTATTCATCTTTCAAAAAAAAAATCAAAATCGGTTCATTTATTCGGGAGCTACGATGACATAGACAGACACACAGACACACACACACGTCAAACTTATAACACCCCGTCGTTTTTGCGTCGGGGGTTAAAAAAGGCATGGCACATTTGTTTTCTTTTATCATTATTTTATGTTTATGTTGAATTTTCTGGTTTCTGGTACGAAAATATAAATGGTAAGTATTCTAATTTTGTCCGTGTAATTTTGGCCGTGTGGTCCCCGGCAGAGTAGAATAGGCCACCCTGACTCTTACCGAGGTGTCGTAAAAGGCGACTAAGGTAAAGCTGCTGGCATGATCATCAGCACCCAGAGAAGGAAAACTCTGCATTTATATCAAAACCCTCGCCAACCCGTCTGCCAAGCGTGGTGAGTATGGCAATTACCCCTCATGTGATTGAGGGAGGGCCGTGCCCCAGCAGTGGGGGCTTAAATGGGCTGATGATGATGATGATGATTCTAATTTTAACATAATTTGACCGTGGGAGAGCCACACTCCGGCATGAATGGAGTGAAACCATGGCCTCACAGTAAACCGGTTTGAAGCAGCACTGCGCTTTCGCTGCGTGAGTGAGGGTACCGGAGGATCATACGGAGGAAAGGGTGGTTTAAAGGCAGCGCTCTTGTGACTCCACTGGTGTCGCGGGTGTCAATCGCTTACCATCAAGTGATCCGTCTGCTCGTTTGCCACCTAACATATAAAAAAATATATAATAATATAAATTATATTTTTCTATGAAATGTTGTCAATTGTGGATGTTACTTTACAGCCGGTTTTTAATAAATTAAAATAGCCTTGTATACTTTACCTTGAGATTGAGCGTACATCAAAAGCTGTGAATACAGATGTCTCTGCAAGCAGCGCCGCGCTGCCACCTGGTGGGAAAAAACAAAAACACCTGTAGGCTAAAATGTAAAAGAAAAATTTTATCACTTCAAAAATCAATATTTATTTATAGTTTCTGCCAACACGTTTGGTTTAATATAAATTGAGGAAATTTTAGAGATTCCGGTAACTTGATGTGTGGCCGTTGGTACATCCCTTTTTGGGGTTCCGTAGCCAAATGGCAAAAAACGGAACCCTTATAGATTCGTCATGTCTGTCCGTTTGTCCGTCTGTGTGTCCGTTCGTAGTTCTCCGAAACTATAAGAACTATACTATTGAAACTTGGAATTTTTACATAAAAATTGGAAAAAATAAAATGTGTGGGGGGTCTCCATACTTGAAATTGAAACTCATTTTTTTTTAATTAAACCTATACGTGTGGGGTATCTATGGATAGGTCTTTCATAATGATGTTGAGGTTTTTAGCATCATTTTTTTCTAAATACAATACTTTGCGCAGGAGACGCTCCCAAAGTGTTAAATTGTCCCCCCCTCTAACTTCTATAATAAATGAATTATAAAACTAAAAAAAATATATGATGTACATAATCATGATAACTAACAACGAAAATTGGTTTGAACTAGATATAGTGAGCAGTTTTTTTTTTAATACGTTATAAACCGTAAACCGCAATTTACTTGCTGCTACGGAACTCTTCATGGGTGAGTTCGACTCGCACTTGGCCGGTTTTTTCAAGTCGGTTAAAAATTACAAAAAATCTATTTGTATTGTAATTCTATCATATTCTTACTTCAGCATGTGTGTCGTTAAGCGCTCGGCCCCGCACGGACATGTGTTCGCCGGACACACATTTGGTTCCAGTCGTCACCGCTACCACCTGAAAATAAAAACCTCATCGTCATTGTGGGAGAGCCACGCTTCGGCATAAATGGCACTCTAGTGATACCACGGCCTCACAGAAAACAGGCGTGAAGCAGCGCCTAAGCTTTGTGTAGTTGAGTGAGTTCATTAATTGAACTATACTATTTATTTGGCTCTGAATAGTCTTGATAAGAAATTAGTCACGTTGTCTATGCTATCATATTTAAGAAAGATGTTCAGACTCACGAATGAATGTATGGAAGCCATCATCTCATTCGTTTATTTAATGATTGAAGAGCATTTTGACTTGTCATCATAAATGACAGTGTCATGTCAATATGATAAAAATATATAATTTTGTTGAAAAAAAATGTAAATTAAGTGCAAATACGTTGTATTCATTTATTATTTTGCTAAAGGAAACTAAAAAATGTGCAGAAACGTAAAGATATTTTGTTTTAAGTTCGCTCAATGAAATTCTTGGTACAATATTTTGCAGCTATCAAAAATATGGTATTACGACTATATTTTTTTTGTAATCAAAAGACCTCACAATGACAGAAACATCGTTAAAAGAATTACTTGATTTTCATTTAAACTACCTGAGATATCACAACTTTAAAATCACATTATTTTGGGCAAACCCAAAATGCTCCATACAAATGGCTACTGAGATGTGACGTCACAAACAAGTATTTTGTATGTATTTCATTTGAATTTTGTATGGTAGCTATATCAAATGTTTCGTTTATGTCAATGGTTCTATTATAATAGTTGGTGCAAATTGTATGGGTTATTCAATGGTATAATTATTTATTTAATAATGTCATACTTTTAAAATGGACTTTGCCCATGAATATTTGAATGACCATAAAACCGGCTAGACGTTATATTATTAATTGAGAATTTTTGCCATTGGCACATATTTACCTATATTTTGATAAAATATTTATATTTTGTAGAATCTCGAGCTTACATTGTAGAAATCCCGTAAATAACTATTCTAATGTTAGTGACCATGAAAGTTAACACCATGGATGACCATGAAAAAAAACTAGCGCCATCTATTGGTGTAAAGTGGTACTAATATCCCGAAACGAAGCGAGAACGGGCCAATAGTTTATTAATAAACAATTAACATTGTTTTAGAAAGAAAACATTCAATAAGTACAGTAAAAAGTGCATAATAAAAAACAAATTAAAAGTAAGGGACCATCCTGGTAGGAAGGTGAGTCTAAAGGTTGCAAGCGCACTTCGGTGGGGATGAAACACATTACCATTGGCGTATGAGGCAAGGACACTACCAGATACGCTTAAAAACATTTTCCAACTTAGTAAAAAACTCGGTTTGAATCCGCTAGATGGCGTACTGTTAGACTGAGGTCCAACATCAAATGCATTGGTTGTTTAGTTTGTCAAATTGACATTTTGACAGATCACCTTTGAAAATAACCTATCACATTGTATATGGACCTCACTCCTCTAGTACTCCATCTAGCGGATTTTTCAAACGCGAAAACCCTCACCCTCTTATTCCAAAACGTGGCTTAAAAAAGTGGTGGAATTAATACTGGGAATAACTGAAGAACTAGAATAAACATTATTACAATACTAAGTTTAACATTATTTTGTATCTCAACTATAATACTCAAGTTAAACCACCTGGATCCCTAGTTTAAAAAGAGTGCTAAAATAATAACCTCAAAATTTCAATTCAGTAACCATGACAACTTATCCCTGTGACAGTTTATCCCGTTTACACCAAAGTTATTAGTGAGTAAGTAGACAAATTATTGTATGCATTTAATACCAAAAAATTGTGCCGTGTGGTCCCCGGCAAAGTAGAATAGGCCACCCTCACTTTTACCGAGGTGTCGTAAATGGCGACTAAGGTAAAGCTGCTGGCATGATCATCAGCACCCAGAGAAGGAAAACTCTGCATTTATATCAAAACCCTCGCCAACCCGTCTGCCAAGCGTGGTGAGTAAGGCAATTACCCCTCATGTGATTGCGGGAGGCCCGTGCCCCAGCAGTGGGGACTTAAAAGGGCTGATGATGATGATACCAAAAAAAAAGCAATTCCTATGCATATTACTTGGAAACCATACTTAGGTAAATATTTTAGTTTATTGTTGCTTCAAAAACCATTCATAAGAATTTTTACTTTAGACAATCTTCCCTGGAATTTTGTTCCTGATGCAGAGGCTCGCCATCGCTATTCAGCGTGGTAATGCGGCGAGTGTGATAGGAACAATTGGTTTGGGGGCTTACGGGGGGAGTAAAATTAATTTAATTTCATTTAGGGTAAGACAAGTAAAGGGAGTTTGTTAGGTTACTGCTACAAATATGTACTAACGTAGTTTTTAAGGTAATACTGTTACTAACACCTATGGACTCTGTGACTTGAATACAATATGTTGAACGACTTTAGACAACAAAAAAAGGTTATGTAAAATGAAATGTCACTGAACGAATGATTGAATGATTCGATCAATTTTGACACTATCCTGCGGTACTAAGTTGACTATGGTTAGTCGAGGGTGTGTAATAAAAATGTAAGAACGAACATTATTCCGTAATAATCATGAACTTGCTAGTTTAGGATTAAAAGCGGTATCAGAGCAGTTTTTTGTAATAAGAGGGTCATTGTTAGAAATAGATCCAGTTTAGTAGTCAAAGATTTAAATCAATTGGCGTCGCTAGTATGCAGGCACCCTTCGCCTTGTTTCAAAGAATGAACTTTTCTAAATTATTTCGTGTCTGGGTGTGCTGGGAATTCGTGATTACTTACTTTGGCGTCTTCAGGTCTGTTGTTGATGGTGATGACGATACCGGCCAGGACTTTTCTCTTGGAGTGGACCAGGTCGCCTCTCATCACCTCGTTAAATTTCTCATTCACCAGCCTGGGACAGTACATAAGTTTAATATTAAACAGGGTCATTCTCTTAGGGGCCGTTCAAGTATTATGTAAGCACTATGGGAGGAGTCTTTGCTTTGCTTGTTTTGGATGACGTGGGGGGTAGGGGAGTCTCATCGTCAGCCCATTTAAGTTCCCACTGCTGGGGCACGGCCCTCCCTCAATCACATGAGGGGTAATTGCCATACTCACCACGCTTGGCAGACGGGTTGGCGAGGGTTTTGATATAAATGCAGAGTTTTCCTTCTCTGGGTGCTGATGATCATGCCAGCAGCTTTACCTTAGTCGCCTTTTACGACACCTCGGTAAGAGTGAGGGTGGCCTATTCTACTCTGCCGGGGACCACACGGCTCGGGGAGTCTAGGTGATGATTACGTCATCGATAATTATTTTCTTTTTAACACAAATGGCAACCCTGACATTCTGGTTGCTAGAAAACGAAACGTATTTTCGGGGAATTACCGACAAGTAAATGCATACACTTAGTAGGGTTGCCGAGCTGTGACAAAAAAAAATAGAAAAATGTTTACGTAAGCATGGGGGGAGGGGGTAAGAGCTTTGCTTACTTTTGCTGACAAGAGAGGGGGGGGGGGGGGAATTGTTCAGCGGTTTTCGTTATATGGAGCTCGTAAAAAGCAGATGTAGCTTTAAAGAGCAATCAAGCAGGTGGTTCGGCGTTGTTTCGGTAGATGTCACTATGCATTTTTACATCGCGCTAGGAAAGCGTGTTTCCGAAATAATGACCTCAACGCTGCTTACAACAGCAATTGTAAAAAGAGATCTAAAAAGTATTGAGAATTTAATAAATAATAAAATTATTTGTGATATGTTATTTAATCGTCTCCCTGCCTGATTCTGCTTGCCCCACCTTGAGCCAGTGGCTGCCCCACCTTGAGCCAGTGGCTGCCCCACCTTGAGTCCGTCGGCTGCCACAACTTAAGTTCGTGGCTGCCCCACCTTGTGCGCGTGACTGGGGGCAGTCACGGACTCAAGTGGGCAGTCACGGGCTCAAGGTGGGGCAGCCACGGGCTCGGGGTGAGGCAGTCCGTGGCTGCCACAACTTGAGTTCGTGGCTACCCCACCTTGAGTTGATGGCTGCCCCACCTTGAGTTCGTGGCTGCCCCACCTTGAGTTCGTGGCTGCCCACCTTGAGTCTGTGGCTGCCCCACCTTGAGTTCGTGGCTGCCCCACCTTGAGTTCGTGGCTGCCCCACCATGAGCCCGTGGCTGCCCACCTTGAGTCCGTGGCTGCCACAACTTGAGTTCGTGGCTGCCCACCTTGAGTCTGTGGCTGCCCCACCATGAGCCCGTGGCTGCCCCAGCTTGAGCCCGTGGCTGCCCCACCATGAGCCCGTGGCTGCCCCACCATGAGCCCGTGGCTGCCCCAGCTTAAGCCCGTGGCTGCCCCACCATGAGCCCGTGGCTGCCCCACCTTGAGCCCGTAGCTGCCCCACCATGAGCCCGTGGCTGCCCCACCATGAGCCCGTGGCTGCCCCACCATGAGCCCGTGGCTGCCCCAGCTTGAGCCCGTGGCTGCCCCCCCATGAGCCCGTGGCTGCCCCACCATGAGCCCGTGGCCCCACCTTGAGCCCGTGTCTGCCCCACCTTGAGCCCGTGGCTGCCCCACCTTGAGCCCGTGGCTGCCCCACCATGAGCCCGTGGCTGCCCCACCATGAGCCCGTGGCTGCCCCACCATGAGCCCGTGGCTGCCACAACTTAAGTTCGTAGCTGCCCCACCTTGAGTCCGTGGCTGCTACAACTTAAGTTCGTGACTGCCCTACCTAGAGTTCGTGGCTGCCACAACTTGAGTTCGTGGCTGCCCACCGCGAGCCCGTGACTGCCCCACCCTGGGCCTAGGGCTGCCCCACCACAAGCCAGTGGCTGCCCCACCCCACCCTCCTTGAATGCTCTGCAGGCGCTATTATTACATGTGACTCACTTGCCGATGTGGTCAGCCAAGGTCTGGGGCAGGAAGCCGGCCATGGCGGCTGTGGGCGCCGCCTCCACTCGACCTTCGTCCAACACAGCTAAAGCAGACCTGGCCGCTGCTAACTTGGCCAGTTTTTTGCTGGATCCTGAGAACGTATTATTTATTACACAAAAATGCATGATTATTAAATAATAGCGCTTTACCGAGGGAAATTAGAAGACGTAAGGAGTAAAGTGATACCACGGCCTCACAGAAAACCGGCGTGAAGCAGCAAGCAATGGACAACATTTCAAAATTGCTAAGCTCTGAAACAAAAAATACCAATTCTTTGTTTACTTTTCCGCTGCTCGAATATATATTTGTTCATTTTTTATATTGCTTATTTATTGGGAAAAAAATTAAAAACTAAAAAACGTAAGATGACGTCATCGGACGGCAGAATGTAAAATATTTCTTTGCTTAGCACATTATAGTTTTAAATTTACGAAATGCCAAACCCATGACATGCAACTGTCAAAAAAAAGACAACTTGTTAACGTAGAATGTATGAATGACGTTGACAATGTTGACACTAGTATTATTTACCTTTGACAGTAGTACCTTTTTTTTATTAAAACAATGATAAGCTAAAGGAATATCTCTGTATTCAGCCGTCCGATGACGTCATTTGGCGCTTACGTCTATTTAGAATAAAAAGAATTTAAATAATTATTTTATGCATGAAAATGGAAAAATTTTGAAAAAAGAAAAAATATGGGTCTGTTCATTTTATGTCTATTTTCATATAAAGAAACAATATGAACATGTTAAAAATATGAAATGTTGTCCATTGCCGCCGCCCATGTACACTCGCGACACCAGTGGAGTCACAAGTGCGCTGCCAACCTTTAAACCCCAATTTCCCCCGGATTGGCCCTTCGGTACCCTCAATCACGCAGCGAAATAAAGCACAGTGCTGCTTCACGCTGGTTTTCACTCCGGTCGAGCCGGCCCATTCATGCCGAAGCGTGGCTCTCCCACGGTTGAATTATTATGTGATTAAGAATTAAGAACTTTTTTAGACAAAATTGTGTCATAATTTTCTTCCTTGGCACTTTTTTTTAAGTTCATTATAAGTTAATTTTCAGTGCGTATGACAAACCACTTTTTTTAATTATTATATACTGGATCAGCATATCGGCTCTGCTCAGCCTAATGGTAAGCAAGAGAAGAGCCCAAGTTGCAATTACATCGGAAGCCATGTCAAGGCATCACCTCCGTTGGCACCGCCTTACTGGAGCCCAATTCTCGTGCTCGTGATATTATGAAAACATGGCTGATATCACCTGAAAACCATGAGCCCAATTCCCGAGACGTGACATTTTGTCATCATACGATATTATCACTAAAACATAGTTTTTTAGTATGGTTTTTAGGTGATATCCGCCATGTTTTTTTCATATCAAAATCCCTAGAATTGGGGTCCATACAAAAAAACTATGTTTTAGTGATAATATCGTATGATGACAAATTGTCACGTCCGAAGAATTGGGTCGTATGAAAATAAATGTCACGAGCACGAGAATTGGGCTCCTGGAGCCCAATTCTTAGGATTTTCGATATGAAAAAACATGGCGGATATCACCTGAAAACTATACAAAAAAACTATGGTTTAGTGATAAATGTCGTATGAAGATAAATGTCACGAATCCGAGAATTGGGGTCCTGGCCCGCGAGATGCTTCTACACGCTTCGTTTGAAGGAATCCATATTTGTAGGAAGGGGGAAATACATGCGCCGGCAACGAGTTCCATTTCTTGACCACTCACCATAACCCTCGAACTTCTGCTCCTTGATGATGCAGACCACCTTGAACCTCATGCTGTGACTCAGCTGGAGGGGCGCTGCAACCAAAAATGATAAGAGGTAAAAAATTCTTTATTCAATTTAGGTCCACACAGAACACTTACGAATGTCAAAATAGGTACATAATATCTACCGCTGGTTCGGAATGTCGATTTCTACTGAGAAGACACCAGCAAGAAACTCAGTAGTTACTCTTTTCAAATATTGATGATGTTACAGAGTTTCAATTGAGAAGAGAAAAAAATACAATTATGAAGGTTAATAGACTACTATGAATAACAACTCAAAAGATTAATCAATTAACATGACCAAGAATCCTTATCATTTAAATAGTCTTGTACACTATAGTAACCTTTCTTCATTAGGCAGGTTTTAATATGAGACTTAAACTTATCCAGTGATAGGTTAATGACATTTTGTGGTATCTTATTAAATATCTTAATACTTAAGCCAACAAACGAATTACCGATTTTATGAAGTCTGAGGACCGGGACGGCAAGCCTATGTTTATTTCTGGTGTTAAGACTATGACTATCGGACTTTTTTGGATAATGTGTAAGTTCTTACGTACATACATAATGCAGTCGAGGATGAATTGGGAAGACTCGGACACTGACCCCCTTAAACAAATCGCGAACCAATAAATAGTCCCGGAACAATGTTCAATCAATCAATCAATCAATCATTTATTTGCGATAGAACATGGTTATAAATTGGTCTTAACATATACATAGTGCTAACATATTCCGTCGTAATGGACGTGCAAATTTTTAAAATATTCCGATTATTACAATACAGGCCGTGTGGTCCCCGGCAGAGTAGAATAGGCCATCCTCTTTCTTACCGAGGTGTCGTAAAAGGCGACTAAGGTAAAGCTGCTGGCATGATCATCAGCACCCAGAGAAGGAAAACTCTGCATTTATATCAAAACCCTCGCCAACCCGTCTGCCAAGCGTGGTGAGTATGGCAATTACCCCTCATGTGATTGAGGGAGGCCCGTGCCCCAGCAGTGGGGACTTAAATGGGCTGATGATGATGATGATGAATATATTATTTAAAGTTAATAGACTGTTAAGTTGATAATAAATTAATAAATAAAACCCACGGAAAGTACATACAATACAAAAATTTAAAAAATCTTAAAATTGCTACACTATTCCATTAAATCATTAAAGGTACATGTCACTTCTAGCTAACTAGTATTATATTTATTTATTCTATAATTACTATCCTTAAAAAATTCGTCAATTGAGTAATAGCATTTCTCGAGCAGCCATTTCTTTCATGCGAGCCCCTTTCAACATTGCGTGCGGGATCGGGATAACATGACATTTAGTACGGTAACAACTTTAGAACTTGATTTAGAATAAGGTGGAATGGATTCTGTACAGTCTCTAGCATACCACGCATCATCTGTTCTTGCTTGGTGGGTGTAAAAGTTAAATTCGTTGATGATAAAAAAAAAATATTTATTATGATTCCACAATGTTGATTTAAACTGAATATAGCTAAAGAATACACAGCTGTCTTCATCGTCATCGTCAGCCCATTTAAGTCCCCACTGCTGGGGCACGGGCCTCCCTCAATCACATGAGGGGTAATTGCCATACTCACCACGCTTGGCAGACGGGTTGGCGAGGGTTTTGATATAAATGCAGAGTTTTCCTTCTCTGGGTGCTGATGATCATGCCAGCAGCTTTACCTTAGTCGCCTTTTACGACACCTCTGTAACCTTCACTCTTACCGTGTGGTCCCCGGCAGAGTAGAATAGGCCACCCTCACACAGCTGTCTTGCTAGGCCGTTTTTTTAGGTTTAGGTGGCAGACGAGCAGACGGATCACTTGATGGTAAGCGATTACCGCAGGCCATGGACACCCGCAACACAGCACAGTGCTGCTTCACGCCGGTTTTCTGTGACCAACCATTGGAGAGTCACACTTCGGTATGAATGGGCCGAGTCAGCCGGAGTGATACCACGGCATCCCATAAATATGGCGTGAGGCAGCACTGTGCTGTGTTTCGCTGCGCCAGTGAGTGAGTGCGCTGCCCAATCCGGTGGAAAGGGGGGGTTTAAAGGTCGGCAGCGCACTTGGTACTCCACTCCATAGGCGGCGGCAATCGCTTACCATCAGGTGATCCGTCTGCTCGTATGCCACCTATGACAGTGTGCCAGTATTTAGTATACTAATTTGAAGCCTATGAATTGCATCAGCCCTCGCGGTAGTGTTTAGACTCCTACCGCCAGAAATCTGACTAAATGGGCTATTTGACAAAATTCTGAAAACTATCTTAGGGTATTCATTTGTTTATAAGGCGCCCTAAAAAATGCTTTTCTGTTTTTATTTTAGATATTTTAATAAAAAAAAAACGAAAAAGAAAATGCAATATTCAAATATGCCGCTAAAAGGCGTCTTTTAGCAATATGGCGGCCAGTGACGTAGATTGTCCATAAATAAACATTGAGCTTGTTGGTGTTTCAGTGTTTCTTTCAAACTTTTTTTTGTTTATTTCTTCCTATGAAGGAAAGGCAATCAACCATAGGCAGTAGACTTACGCGTTATCTATGTCACGGGCCGTTTTAGTCACGTGACCCGTGTTTAAAAAATAATAATTTTAGAAGACGAATTTCGATGAAATAATGCAATATTTTTATCTCGCGTTATTACAAATCGCTCCACAAAAAATATATTAACACTGATGTTATAAAAGTGTATAAGCTGATGTATATAAGCTACTGTCCCCACCCTGGACAAACATTCGTGCGATGAACACTTGTGTTTGTTCGGTGTCTGGGTGTGATATATGTATTTAAGTATATATTTGTGTTCCTCTGTTGTCTGATATCTGTAACACAAGTGCTTAAGCTACATAGTACGGAATCAGGTCAACGTATGAGATGTTGTGAGAATTATTATTATTATTTTTGTTGAGAATTTTTCTTTCTCGAAACATTATTCAAAATATTTCGGTATTTTGACTAGGCTCACGGGCCTAGACCAAGTGAGTCCCAGTTTCCACTGTAGAATGGTTTATTGGTTACTATTTATTATTATAAATAAATAAAAGAAATCACGCAAGAAGCACAAACGCTTGTCAAACTCACCTTGAGAAGCGTCGAGCGGCGACCCATCCCCGAAAGTACAAGTGAACGTCAGTCCGGGGTAGTTTTCGTACAGCACGTTTATAGGGCTCTTGTGGACCGCCGGGGAAGTCGTCGCGCCGAACAGCGCGGTGGCGGGGGATGCCATGGAATTCGGTGAGGGAGAACTTTCTGAAAAATTGAAAGGAAAACGGTAAAAAGCTGAAAAAAATTAATTATAATAATAATTAATACAATGACGTAGGCGAATTTCATCTTCAATTTGTTTGAGTATATAGGTACAAACCCATTTATCTAATACGCGTCATCAGCCATCTATCTATCATCATCATCATACCAATTAAGTCGCCACTGCTGGGGCACGGGCCTCCCTCAATCACATGAGGGGTAATTGCCATACTCACCACGCTTGGCAGACGGGTTGGCGAGGGTTTTGATATAAATGCAGAGTTTTCCTTCTCTGGGTGCTGATGATCATGCCAGCAGCTTTACCTTAGTCGCCTTTTACGACACCTCGGTAAGAGTGAGGGTGGCCTATTCTACTCTGCCGGGGACCACACACACGGCCAATCTATCATACGGCATATCTATCATAATAATACATAATATCTGCGTCATTGATGATACAGTATATAGCCTGATACTTAAATAATATTTTTTTTTTCACAACATCACATACATTGATCTGATTCCGAGATAGGTAGCTCAAGCGTCTGTGTTACGGATATCAGAATCCACAGTGGGATTACAAATATACCTACACATATAATACTTTTTTTTGTAAACATATAATAATAATAATTCCCACAACATCTCATACGTTGACCTGATTCCGTACTAAGTAGCTTAAGCACTTGTGTTACAGATATCAGACAACAGAGGAACACAAATGTATACTTATATACATATATTACACCCAGACACCGAACAAACACAAGTGTTCATCGCACGAATGTTTGTCCAGGGTGGGGGTCGAACCCACCCTGGACGCCAAAGGTCGTGACCTTTGGCGTCAGAGGCAGGGTCACTACCGATTGCGCCATCCGGTCAGTCTATATATACTTATAATACATAGAAAACACCCAGACCAATACAAACAGACATGTTCATGCACTGTGCGGGGATCGAACCCGCCTATAAAACCCAATATTTTGCTATCGGTCGAATAAACGCTATCTGACTGTTTATCTGGAGCTCTATTTTTGATGACCAGCGCAAGATTTCTACTGATTTTCCTTCGACATACGATATTCCGCATTTTTGAATCATTCGTCTGCAACGAGTGACCCCACCCACTCGTTGATCGAGTGACTTAAAGCGAGCGGTAGAAGCGACGTCAAAATAGTTTGACTGGTTTTGACAGCTGACACAATGTGACATTCATAGTTTTTTGTGAAAAAAAAAGCCTACTTAGTATTAGTATGTTTCGTATTGGGTTTGTGATCACCAATCCGCATTTGGCAAGCGTGGTGATTACGCCTAATCCCATCATAGTAGCGATAACTTGATTTCTATGATGGAGGAATATGCCCTGCAGAGGGACAGTTTATGGGCTGATTAAGAAAAAAAAAAAAAAAATATATATATATATATATAGGTGGCAGACGAGCAGACGGATCACCTGATGGTAAGCGATTACCGCCGCCCATGGACGCCTGCAACACCAGTGGTGTCACAAGTGCGCTGCTTACCTTGTATCCCCCCTTCCCCTGGATTGGGCCTCCGGTACCCTCACTCACGCAGCGGAACACAGCTTTAAAAAAATCTCCTATTCGCCACAATAGTATCGCCTTGAAGGCAAAAAATATACCTGAAGGAATATTGTCATCAGATTTCAGGTTCATAATGTTGGGCGGCGGCCGCATCTTCGTCTCCAAGCATTGGAACTCTGAAACTGAAACAAACATCATACCTTTACAGTCCATTCAGTATGCGAATTGGAATAGGACAGTTCAAACGATTCGTATCATGCATCCAACTTTCTACAAAATAAAAATATTAAGGTGACGGTTAACCGTATCTATTTTAAACAATTTCTTGGAAATCTCTTGGAAAACACTTATACTATTTATTAAATAACCATGCAAAAAATTTGGGTCCAACGCGTACGCGAAAAATTGATTCACGTCAGAAGCGGCCACTTTTGGCGTGAATAAATTTTTCGCGTACAAAAACGGACCCAACATTTGTGCATGGTTAAATAAATAGTATAGGTTTTGCCGAGAGGTTGTAACCCCGAAATTGTTTAAAATAGATCCGGTTTAGAAGCTAAACATCAAAATATTTCTCAATTAATCTGAACAAGAACTTAAAATAATGATTACCAATAAAATTTGTTAAAAATACCTTCATCATCATCATCATCATCAGCCCATTTAAGTCCC
This sequence comes from Marasmia exigua, assembly GCA_019059595.1. Classification (NCBI taxonomy): domain Eukaryota; kingdom Metazoa; phylum Arthropoda; class Insecta; order Lepidoptera; family Crambidae; genus Marasmia; species Marasmia exigua. The sequence goes on from CM032490.1 coordinate 10,270,857, forward strand.
CACTGCTGGGGCACGGGCCTGCCTCAATCACATGAGGGGTAATTGCCATACTCACCACGCTTGGCAGACGGGTTGGCGAGGGTTTTGATATAAATGCAGAGTTTTCCTTCTCTGGGTGCTGATGATCATGCCAGCAGCTTTACCTTAGTCGCCTTTTACGACACCTCGGTAAGAGTGAGGGTGGCCTATTCTACTCTGCCGGGGACCACACGGCCAAAAAAAATACCTTATGAATTACATAATGCGCTAATCGGAATGTTTGCTCATAGGGATTGACACAAACAATCACAATAAATCAGTGATCGGTATGGCAGCCATCTTACCATCGCATAGATAACATTAGGGACCAAGAACTGATAATATCTCTTGGTGACGAAGGTGCTTCCGACAGGTCAAGCGAGAGTTGTTATTTTTCAGATGAATAAGATTCATGTTATTTCAGTATTCATGATTTATTGTGTGTGTACCACTAAGAATATTTCCATATCGTATTCCATATCATCATTTCAGCCAATACACGTCCACTGCTGGACATAGGCCTCCCCCAATGCTCTCCACACAGATCGCTCCTGTGCCGCCCGCATCCAATGGATTCCCGCGATCTTCACCATATCGTCGGTCCACCTTGTGGGGGGCCTGCCACCAGTCCAGCAGTGGACGTCAATTCGCTGAAATGATGATTCCATATCCAGATAGTTCAAATTCGTAGATAAAAACAAATAAAAAGTTGATTATTGCGGCCGGCGGTGCTCGGACAGGTGAGAGATTGCCCTGGGGCGTCTCTATAGGTGTCTAATAGGCACAATAGGCTATCGAAACTCACGCGGCGAGCGCTCCAGTTGTGTAAACATCTCCCTGTCCCTCCGGCTCGCCGCAAGCGCGTGACCTGTCAACAAGACACTCACTCGGGCGCCTCCCCGGCTCGTCGCTGGTGAGGTCCTGCGGCCGGCGGTACTCGGGCATCTGAGTGATTGGCCTGGCGTCTCTATAAGTCCGGGTGTCTAATAGGCTATTGAAACTCTCGCTGCGAGCGCTCCAGTTGTGTGAACATCTCCCTGTCCCTCCGGCTCGCCGCAAGCGCGTGACCTGTCAACAAGACACTCACTCGGGCGCCTCCCCGGCTCGTCGCTGGTGAGGTCCTGCGGGCGGCGGTGCTCGGGCATCTGAGTGATTGGCCTGGCGTCTCTATAAGTCCGGGTGTCTAATAGGCTATCGAAACTCACGCGGCGAGCGCTCCAGCTGTCTGAACATCTCCCTGTCCCTCCGGCTCGCCGCAAGCGCGTGACCTGTCAACAAGACACTCACTCGGGCGGCTCCCCGGCTCATCGCTGGTGAAGTCCTGCGGCCGACGGTGCTCGGGCGCGGTGAGTGATTGGCCTGGCGTCTAAATAGGCCTGGGTGACTAATAGGCCTTTTGATGACACTTCTAGAGACACGCAGCGACTCCCGCGGGGGTCGCTAGCTAAAGTGCCATTAAGAGTGACTAAATAGGCCTGAGTGTCTCTATAGGCCTCGCATCTAAATAGGCCTGGGTGTCTCTATTGGCCTGCCGTCGTAATAGGCCTTCGTGACTAATAGACCTTTGGATGACACTTCTAGTGACACGCACCGACTCCCGTGGGGGTCGCTAGCGAAAGTGCCATTAACAGTGTCTAAATAGGCCTGGTGTCTAATTAGGCCTGGTATCTAAATAGGCCTGGGTGACTAAATAGGCCTATTATGACACGCAGCGACTCCCGCGGGGGTCGCTAGCTAAAGTGCCATTAAGAGTGACTAAATAGGCCTGCCGTCGTAATAGGCCTTCGTGACTAATAGACTTTTGGATGAGACTTCTAGTGACACGCAGCGACTCCCGCAGGGGTCGCTAGCGAAAGTGCCATTAACAGTGTCTAAATAGGCCTATTATGACACATCTAATGACACGCAGCGACTCCCGTGAGAGTCGCTAGCGAAAATGGCATTAAGAGTGACTAAATAGGCCTGGGTGACTAAATAGGCCTATTATGACAAATGACACGCAGCGACTCCCGTGGGAGTCGCTAGCGAAAATGGCATTAAGAGTGACTAAATAGGCCTGGGTGTCTCTACAGGCCTCGCATCTAAATAGACCTTGGCGTCTCTATAAGTCCGGGTGTCTAATAGGCTATTGAAACTCACGCTGCGAGCACTCCAGTTGTGTGAACATCTCCCTGTCCCTCCGGCTCGCCGCAAGCGCGTGACCTGTCAAGAAGTCTGTCGTGACACTCACTCGGGCGCCTCCCCGGCTCGTCGCTGGTGAAGTCCTGCGGCCGGAGGTGCTCGGCCGCGGTGTTTGATTGGCCTGGCGTCTAAATAGGCCTGGGTGACTAATAGGCCTTTTGATGACACTTCTAGAGACACGCAGCGACTTCCGCGAGGGTCGCTAGCTAAAGTGCCATTAAGAGTGACTAAATAGGCCTGAGTGTCTCTATTGGCCTGCCGTCGTAATAGGCCTTCGTGACTAATAGGCCTTTTGATGACACTTCTAGAGACACGCAGCGACTCCCGCGAGGGTCGCTAGCTAAAGTGCCATTAAGAGTGACTAAATAGGCCTGAGTGTCTCTATAGGCCTCGCATCTAAATAGGCCTGGGTGTCTATTGGCCTGCCGTCGTAATAGGCCTTCGTGACTAATAGGCCTTTGGATGCGATTTCTAGTGACACGCAGCGACTCCCGCGGGGGTCGCTAGCGAAAGTGCCATTAACAGTGTCTAAATAGGCCTGGTGTCTAATTAGGCCTGGTATCTAAATAGGCCTGGGTGACTAAATAGGCCTATTATGACACATCTAATGACACGCAGCGACTCCTGTGGGAGTCGCTAGCGAAAGTGGCATTAAGAGTGACTAAATAGGCCTGGGTGTCTCTACAGGCGTCGCATCAAAAAAGACCTCGGTGTCTCTATTGGCCTCCCGTCTAAATAGGCCTGGGTGTCTCTATTGGCCTGGCGTCTCTATAGGCCCGGGTGTCTAAGATGCATAATAGGCTATCGAAACTCACGCTGCGACCTCCAGTTGTCTGAACATCTCCCTGTCCCTCCGGCTTGCCGCAAGCGCGTGACCTGTCAAGAAACCTGTCAACAAGACACTCACTCGGGCGCCTCCCCGGCTCGGGCGCGGTGAGTGATTGGCTTGGCGTCTAAATAGGCCTGGGTGACTAATAGGCCTTTTGATGACACTTCTAGAGACACGCAGCGACTCCCGCGGGGGTCGCTAGCTAAAGTGCCATTAAGAGTGACTAAATAGGCCTGAGTGTCTCTATAGGCCTCGCATCTAAATAGGCCTGGTGTCTCTATTGGCCTGCCGTCCGTAATAGGCCTTCGTGACTAATAGACCTTTGGATGACACTTCTAGTGACACGCAGCGACTCCCGTGGGGGTCGCTAGTGAAAGTGCCATTAACAGTGTCTAAATAGGCCTGGTGTCTAATTAGGCCTGGTATCTAAATAGGCCTGGGTGACTAAATAGGCCTATTATGACACGCAGCGACTCCCGCGGGGGTCGCTAGCTAAAGTGCCATTAAGAGTGACTAAATAGGCCTGCCGTCGTAATAGGCCTTCGTGACTAATAGACTTTTGGATGAGACTTCTAGTGACACGCAGCGACTCCCGCATGGGTCGCTAGCGAAAGTGCCATTAACAGTGTCTAAATAGGCCTATTATGACACATCTAATGACACGCAGCGACTCCCGTGAGAGTCGCTAGCGAAAATGGCATTAAGAGTGACTAAATAGACCTGGGTGTCTCTACAGGCGTCGCAACTAAATAGGCCTGGGTGTCTCTATAAGTCCAGGTGTCTAATAGGCTATTGAAACTCACGCTGCGAGCGCTCCAGTTGTGTGAACATCTCCCTGTCCCTCCGGCTCGCCGCAAGCGCGTGACCTGTCAAGAAGTCTGTCGTGACACTCACTCGGGCGCCTCCCCGGCTCGTCGCTGGTGAAGTCCTGCGGCCGACGGTGGTCGGGCGCGGTGAGTGATTGGCCTGGCGTCTAAATAGGCCTGGGTGACTAATAGGCCTTTTGATGACACTTCTAGTGACACGCAGCGACTCCCGCGGGGGTCGCTAGCGAAAGTGCCATTAACAGTGTCTAAATAGGCCTGGTATCTAAATAGGCCTGGGTGACTCAATAGACCTATTATGACACATCTAATGACACGCAGCGACTCCTGTGGGAGTCGCTAGCGAAAGTGGCATTAAGAGTGACTAAATAGGCCTGGGTGTCTCTACAGGCGTCGCATCTAAATAGGCCTGGGTGCCTCTATTAGCCTCCCGTCTAAATAGGCCTGGGTGTCTCTATTGGCCTGGCGTCTCTATAGGCCCGGGTGTCTAAGATTCATAATAGGCCATCGAAACTCACGCTGCGAGCGTAGTTTCGATGGCCTATTATACTATTCTCCAGTTGTGTGAACATCTCCCTGTCCCTCCAGCTCGCCGCAAGCGCGTGACCTGTCAACAAGCCTGTCGCGGCACTCTGTCTCACTCGGGCGCCTCCCCGGCTCGTCGCTGGTGAAGTCCTGCGGCCGGCGGTACTCGGGCATCTAAGTGATTGGCCTGGCGTCTCTATAAGTCCGGGTGTCTAATAGGCTATAGAATCTCACACTGCGAGCACTCCAGTTGTGTGAACATCTCCCTGTCCCTCCGGCTCGCCGCAAGCGCGTGACCTGTCAAGAAACCTGTCGCGACACTCACTCGGGCGCCTCCCCGGCTCGTCGCTGGTGAAGTCCTGCGGGCGGCGGTGCTCGGGCGCGGTGAGCACGCGGCCTGCGCGCGCCAGCAGCGCGGCCAGGCACGCGCGCGCTGCGGAGGCCCGAGCCTCGCGCTTGCTGTGGCCCCAGCCCTCGAAGGTCATGTCTGCCACCTGGAAGTGACGAATATACGTGTACCAGACTGCGGCCGCGGCGCTACTCGCGCACTTTTAGTCTTTATTGCAAACATATTCATTCAAACTTCCCGCGCAACTACCCCTTAGGGGTTGAAAATTCAAGTCACTTTTTCATTCAAAACCGGTGCCCAACATCAATTCATCAAAATGTTATTATTTGGGTCATGTGTCATGTCATAAGTAGGTTTATTTAGTTAGTTTACATTATTTACTTTCGCGTAAGATTAGAGGGTATGTAATTTATTGATAGAGTATTTGTAATTGAAATATTATTATGTTTAATAATAATAGTCCTGGTAACCCAATCCACTAGCACCCAACCCAATAGCCCGGTCTCTTTCTATTTTTTTTCTTTCAATAGTTCTACACCAACCGGGGACTGTCCTAGGCTACACTCTCATAGTGTATACAGGGATAGTCACCGGATGGTGCCACATCACTTTTAGAGAAAATTGTCTATAGAAAGGGCCTCTACGTGTTGGCTTCGGCCCCACGCACGCCTTCCAAAAATCCGGGACGTAATTGCCCGAGGTTATGGTTCGAAAGACAAACATAATAATAATAATAATAATTCTCACAACATCTCATACGTTGACCTGAATCCGTACTAAGTAGCTTAAGCACTTGTGTTACAGATATCAGACAACAGAGGAACACAAATATATACTTAAATACATATATTACACCCAGACACCGAACAAACACAAGTGTTCATCGCACGAATGTTTGTCCAGGGTGGGGATCGAACCCACCTTTGGCGTAAGGGGCAGGGTCACTACCAATTGCGCCATCCGGTCAGTCATGTTTATTTATTCTTTATTTATTTCGGAATTATTTGTTAATTAAACTTTTTTGTTTTTGCCTGAGATACAGGGTTTCGCTAGTTCAGGCACCAAAACTTAAAATTGCTCACTAGGTATAAGTAGATTATAAGTAATAATTTGTTCTTATGACAATTCTATAAAGTTATTATTATTAGTAATTTTAAGATTCTGCCCCATACTGCATTTCATCCCCTAATTTACCCCCTCAGAAGGTTAGGTTTTCCAAAAATGTTTAAGAAAATAACTTTTTATTGTAATTATACGTATATTATATACAATTTTTCACTTTATGAACATAAAAGATGACGGACTTCTATACAAACTTCAAAGCCCCTTTTCACCCCCTTAAGGGTTAAATTTATAAAAATCTTAAATCAACTTGTTCTTGGTTTAAAATAAGGCCTAAATTCTTACATTAAAATGGCTAAATCCCCATACTGGCATTTCATCCTCTATTTTACCCCCTTTAAGGGTGATTTCAAAGAACTTTAAATGGGTTACTTTTTATTCTAAATTATTAGTCTGAATACAAATTTTCACATTTCTAACATCAAATATGGCGGACTTTCATAGAAACTTTTAACCCCTTTTTTACCCCCTTAAGGGTTGAATTTTCAGAAATCCCTTCTTAGTGCTCACTTTCACTATTAAAGGAGCCCCCTTCCCAAAATTCAAGTTTCTAGGGTCAGTAGCTTAGGCTATGGGTGCATTCCTAGTCACTTAATACCTTAGTCACTCAGGTTCTCCTTTTATACACGAAGACTTTTAATCGGTGATCAGGACCTACTGATTCCGACTAGGTGGATGATGGCCATTGCTATAGTAATACTAGTTACATGTTTTCTTTTTGTTTAGGTTTTATTTAAAATTTTATTAGATATCTAAATTTAATTGGAATGTATGGTCTTCCTACATTTTTATGAAGTGTAGAAAGCTATTTTAATTTTCTTTAATTTGTTTTATTTGACGTTGTCTGCCATTTGACAGTTTTCTACCAATAACATGGAAAACTTTAAATCTCTAATGAGGTTTGTTATCATCACTGTACGTGTACTTATGAAGAGGTTTTATTTGTAACAAGGAGGAGTAGGATGACCAAATTCATAGTTATTAAAGTCCCAGACAAGAAAAAAAAATGGAACGCTGACATGTAACTACTATTACTATAGCAATGGCCATCATCCACCTAGTCGGAATCAGTAGGTCCTGATCACCGATTAAAAGTCTTCGTGTATATATAGATAACACGATAAACTTCCTTTTTCTGCCGCACCATCAAGATGTGATATCAGAAACCTAAACCCTCACAAAGCTAAACTAACCATTAAAAACCGGTTGCTAGACCTATCGTACATAGAAACTGAACAAATCCACCCTGTATGACATGCTGATTGCAATCCAAACCACACTTTCCTCACATAAAAACACATTCACACACATACACCATACATACATATTTGACGACCCGATTGGAACAGTGGTAGTGAACGCTACCTTTGATACAAGGGTTGTGGGTTCGATCCCCGCACAGTACAAACATTTGTGTGCATGAACATGTCTGTTTGTATTGGTCTGGGTGTTTTCTATGTATTATAAATATGTACTTACAAAAGAAAAGTGTTAAATGTATATTTGTTTCCGCTGTTGATTCTGATATCCATAACACAGGTGCTTTTAGCTACCTATCTCGGGAGTCAGATCAATGTATGTGATGTTGTGAAATATAGATTTATTTGTTTACCTTAACATCCACCCAAAATACAGGCTTATGTTCGCTGCCCATTTTGCACAGGTATCTGAATTCGAATCCCGTGCCCAGCTCATTCAGTATCGAGATGGGATTTTTGTATCGAATGTCCAAATCACTTATCGAATTTAAGTTAAGCATTTTTTTTAACATTTAGTAACACCGATTTTAACAAAAGCTTGACCAAAAAACCTTTAGATTATATTGTAAATCGAGATACTGTAATTGTGTATAAGTTGTGATCCGTAGTTTTGATATTACAAAACTACCAACAGGGGCAACCTTTTGACATACAATTTATTTATTTTTTCATAAGTACAGACAGCCTAAAAAAAGCAGCAGAGTAAAAGGCGACTAAGGTAAAGCTGCTGGCATGATCATCAGCACCCAGAGAAGGAAAACTCTGCATTTATATCAACGGACCCAACATTTGTGCATGGTTATTTAATAAATAGTGTAAGTGTTAGCCGAAAGGTTGTAACCTCGAAATTGTTTAAAATAGATTTGGTTTAGTAACTAAAAATTAAAATCGATTGGCGTCGCTAGAGTGCCCTACCCGTCACCTTAATATACCATTCAAATGTGATTACAAAAAGAGGTGACAGATTTCAATGACGCAAATATTATGTATTATTATGATAGGTCGCCAACCCGTCTGCCAAGCGTGGTGAGTATGGCAATTACCCCTCATGTGATTGAGGGAGGCCCGTGCCCCAGCAGTGGGGACTTAAATGGGCTGACGAAGATGACGATGACAGACAGCCACATGTCAGATTACCAGAATCTGTCAAAATTCCTCTCTTGAAATGGAACTTAACATGTTTGAAATTAAGGTGAGAATCGACTGAAAAAATTTGACTTTGACGTGTGGCTGTAGGTAGAAAATAGGTAACAGCTCCATAACACCGTTTTAGCTAACAAAGGTTTATTGTATGTACAGTCAGATAATAAAAAGGTTCGTCACCTTAAGGTAAATTTTCGCTTGCACGGCAAGGATCAGTTATGCCAACATACCGTTTCAAAAATATATGCCAACCTTTTAAAAATGTCATAATACATTTTGTCTTCAAACATGGCATATACAGAGATTTTGACCATCTAACCTATTATCCAAGCTATTCGCGAATGACACACGAGACAGCCAATAGTAAACATCCAAAATAAAAACGTCACCGACCATGAAAATAAATTTATTTTTAATTTTTTTTTGTCATAAATTTAATTGCCACGTAAAACCAAAGATAAAGACTTTTTATTTGTAAAAAATATGAGTAAATTCGGTACAGAAGTTTACCAATGTAGGTTTTACTTCATATCTTTAAATATTCTTGACGACCTGTTTGGAACAGTGGTAGTGAACGCTGCCTTTGGTCCAAGGGTTGCGGGTTCGATCCCCGCACAGTACAAACATTTGTGTGCATGAACATGTTTGTTTGTATTGGTCTGGGTGTTTGCTATGTATTATAAGTAAGTATTCACAAAAGAAAAGTATTATATGTATATATTTGTAATCCCACTGTTGATTCTGATATCCGTAACACAGGTGCTTGAGCTACCTATCTCGGAGTCAGATCAATGTATGTGATATTGTAAAAAAAAAAAAATCTTTACATCAAAAGGAACCAATGTTGCTACAAGCAAATCTTGACTTTCTGATTTGACAGTTAAGCATAACTTTCTATGCAACAGGTATTACTTTGACAAATTTACGAAAGTACTCATAGCATATCAAACGAATCAATTAGAAAACTGACGAACATTTTCTTTGACTGTACGTTTCTGAATAAAACCTCATCATCATCATCAGCCCATTTAAGTCCCCACTGCTGAGGCACGGGCCTCCCTCAATCACATGAGGGGTAGTTGCCATACTCACCACGCTTGGCAGACGGGTTGGCGAGGGTTTTGATATAAATGCAGAGTTTTCCTTCTCTGGGTGCTGATGATCATGCCAGCAGCTTTACCTTAGTCGCCTTTTACGACACCTCGGTAAGAGTGAGGATGGCCTATTCTACTCTGCCGGGGACCACACGGCCTAAATAAAGCCTAAATTAATAAAATAAAAAATAACACAAGATAAATGCTATCTTTGGCTATATAAAGAAAATCATCATATCACATTCGATGATAAAAGCACAAATCGAATCACGGTTTTAAATACTTCTATTAAGGTCACACACAAGCGAACTATATAACTATTCGATGTATACTGATTTGTATATCAAGTAATAAGATATATTCAAAACTGGCCAAGTGGGTAACGGACTCGCTCCGATGGGTTCCGTACTATTTAATCATTAATGACGGGTAGGGCACACTAGCGACGCCAATTGATTTTAATTGTTAGCTACTAAAAGAGGAGTGACTGTTCAAAAGGTTTTATTTCAAGATAAACAAATTTTACAGGAAACATTTCTTTTATCATTGAAATAAGACCTTTTGGACAGACCTTTTTATTGAAATATGTTTTATACACAAAAATAAACCCATTTCGACCGGAATGTCAAAGTTTAAGATTTTTTAACATCGGAAATACGCCATTTTCGATCAGAATTTTTACAAATATGGACGAAATTTAAGTTACAGTATCGGAAACAAAAATACAAAATATTTTTTTCATATAGGGAAATAGGAATTTTTGAACAGATAAATATATTTCAAATAATTACGGGGCTTTAGTCTCTCGGCAAACACTTATACTATTTTTTTAACAACTATGCCCTATGATTGGTAATGTGCCCTACCCGTCACCTTAAGGTACGGAATCCTAATATCGGCATATCTTTTCGTCGTTAGCTAAATTATAATTTTATTTCTATAAGCATTATTGTAACTTAGATGCTAATGATGTTGTTAGTTAACTCACCATGTAATTCCATTACTAAACTAGTTCATCTATTTAACTATAATATTATAGTAATGATAATGATAATTTATTTCACACAAAACAGAGTACATGAGATGGCATGGTAACATGTGAAATATACATAAAAGGGCATGCATTTTATTTATACATACGTTGAATCAAATTTAAATTAGTTACATTACTACAGGCGAGATCTAAAGCTCCCCCATCAGCTTCATTCTCGGGTTTATCCTGGAACTGGAGCTACATGAGGTGCTGTAATAGGTTATGGGGCTGCGACAATAGATTCATCTACTGGTCGCAGTGGCTATGAGACGCAGGGCTCACCCCATTTCTAACAAATAATAATAATATATTACTACAAATTCATTAAATTCACATTAAATTATAGTGTTATTATTATCATTTAAGAAGTCATTAATAGCGTAGTAGCACTTTTTAAAAAGCCACTCTTTTGAGGTGCTTTTTAAATTGAGACAAAAGGTTATGTTACAATAATGTAGGTATTTTATCAATAAAAGTAATAAAATAATAATCCTATAGTTTATTCTAATTATGAAGTTCCTTTTTGACAGATGTTAGATATTCAGTACTAGGGAAGTACCCTTAGAAATCGATACTCAGCGGCATCGATTCTCGATTTATAACCAATCGAATTTACTTCACGACTAGAAATTACTTAAAATACGAATCATCATCATCATCATCATCATCAGCCCATTTAAGTCCCACTGCTGGGGCAGCGGGCCCTCCCTCAATCACATGAGGGGTATTGCCATACTCACCCACGCTTGGCAGACGGGTTGGCGAGGGTTTTGATATAAATGCAGAGTTTTTCCTTCTCTGGGTGCTGATGATCATGCCAGCAGCTTTACCTTAGTCGCCTTTTACGACACCTCGGTAAGAGTGAGGATGGCCTATTCTACTCTGCCGGGGACCACACGGCCTAAATAAAGCTCCTAAATTAATAAAATAAAAAATAACACAAGATAAATGCTATCTTTGGCTATATAAAGAAAATCATCATATCACATTCGATGATAAATAGCACAAATCGAATCACGGTTTTAAACTACTTCTATTAAGGTCACACACAAGCGAACTATATAACTATTCGATATATACTGATTTGTATATCAAGTAATAAGATATATTCAAAACTGGCCAAGTAGGTAACGGACTCGCTCCGATGGGTTCCGTAATATTTAATCATTAATGACGGGTAGGGCACACTAGCGACGCCAATTGATTTTAATTGTAGCTACTAAAAGAGGAGTGACTGTTCAAAAGGTTTTATTTCAAGATAAACAAATTTTACAGGAAACATTTCTTTTATCATTGAAATAAGACCTTTTGGACAGACCTTTTTATTGAAATATGTTTTATACACAAAAATAAACCCATTTCGACCGGAATGTCAAAGTTTAAGATTTTTTAACATCGGAAATACGCCATTTTCGATCAGAATTTTTACAAATATGGACGAAATTTAAGTTACAGTATCGGAAACAAAAATACAAAATATTTTTTTCATATAGGGAAATAGGACCTTTTGAACAGATAAATATATTTCAAATAATTACGGGGCTTTAGTCTCTCGGCAAACACTTATACTATTTTTTTAACAACTGTGCCCTATGATTGGCGTCGCTAATGTGCCCTACCCGTCACCTTAAGGTACGGAACCCTGATATCGGCATATCTTTTCGTCGTTAGCTAAATTATAATTTTATTTCTATAAGCATTATTGTAACTTAGATGCTAATGATGTTGTTAGTTAACTCACCATGTAGTTCCATTACTAAACTAGTTCATCTATTTAACTATAATATTATAGTAATGATAATGATAATTTATTTCACACAAAACAGAGTACATGAGATGGCATGGTAACATGTGAAATATAACATAAAAGGGCATGCATTTTATTTATACATACGTTGAATCAAATTTAAATGTTACATTACTACAGGCGAGATCTAAAGCTCCCCCATCAGCTTCATTCTCGGGTTTATCCTGGAACTGGAGCTACATGAGGTGCTGTAATAGGTTATGGGGCTGCCACAATAGATCATCTACTGGTCGCAGTGGCTATGAGACGCAGGGCTCACCCCATTTCTAACAAATAATAATAATATATTACTACAATTCATTAAATTCACATTAAATTATAGTGTTATTATTATCATTTAAGAAGTCATTAATAGCGTAGTAGCACTTTTTAAAAAGCCACTCTTTGAGGTGCTTTTTAAATTGATACAAAGTTATGTTACAATAATGTAGGTATTTTATCAATAAAGTAAGAAAATAATAATCATATAGTTTATTCTAATTATGAAGTCCTTTTTGACAGATGTTAATAGTTCAGTACTAGGGAAGTACCCTTAGAAATCGATACTCAGCGGCATCGATTCTCGATTTATAACCAATCGAATTTACTTTCAACGACTAAAAATTACTTAAAATACGAATCATCATCATCATCATCATCATCAGCCCATTTAAGTCCCCACTGCTGGGGCACGGGCCTCCCTCAATCACATGAGGGGTAATTGCCATACTCACCACGCTTGGCAGACGGGTTGGCGAGGGTTTTGATATAAATGCAGAGTTTTCCTTCTCTGGATGCTGATGATCATGCCATCAGCTTTACCTTAGTCGCCTTTTACGACACCTCGGTAAGAGTGAGGGTGGCCTATTCTACTCTGCCGGGGACCACACGGCGACCACACTAGCGACGTTAATCGATTTAAATTTTTAGCTACTAAACCGGATCTATTTTAAACGATTTCGGGGTTACACTCTCTCTGCAAACACTTAGGTATACTATTTATTAAATAACTATGCACACATGTTGGGTACGTTTTTGTTCCGTATAATTATAATTTTTGTGGCAATTACCCCTCATGTGATTGAGGGAGGTCCGTGCCCCAGCAGTGGGGACTTAAATGGGCTGATGATGATGATGAACGTCGCTAGTGTGCCCTACCCGTCACCTTCACGTGTTTTCCGATGCACGGGGGTACAAGACCGCCAACTTCCAGACTCCGGGCTGACACTAAGAATTTCTTAACGAAAACTTAGGTACCAATTTTTGGCCCGACCCGGGGATCGAACAAGGGACTTCTTGCTCAGCCGTCGCTTTAAAGTGCGACTCACTAACCACTGCGCCGAGGCAGTCAAATAATAATAATAAATAAATAAATACAAAATAAAATGACACAACATCACATACATTGTCCTCATCCAAAGGAACAAAAACACCGTATCAGTAAACATTTGTGTTGGTGCGGGAATCGGACCCGCAACCCTCGCCTCTCAAATATGCGCCGCAAAGCTGGAATTATTCCGATCTGTCACCGCGCTTCTGCCCCATGGGGAGTGGGAGATCCACGCTTCGGCATGAATGAGCCGGGTAGACCGCAGAAAACCGGCGTGAAGCAGAATTGTGCTGTGTTTCGGTGTCCTTTACCAGCCAGTCAGATGTCCTTTTCTTACCAAATACCGTACATGTCCTTTCCTAGCCAGTTACTGGACATGTCCTTTCCTAGCCAGTTACTGGACATGTCCTTTCCTAGCCAGTGACATGTCCTTTCCTAGCCAGTTACATGTCCTTTCCTAGCCAGTTACATGTCCTTTCCTAGCCAGTTACATGTCCTTTCTTAGCCAGTTACATGTCCTTTCCCAGCCAGTTACTTGTCCTTTCCTAGCCAGTTACATGTCCTTTCCTAGCCAGTTACATGTCCTTTCCTAGCCAGTGATATGTCCTTTCCTAGCCAGTTACATGTCCTTTCCTAGCCAGTTACATGTCCTTTCTTAGCCAGTTACATGTCCTTTCTTAGCCAGTTACATGTCCTTTCCTAGCCAGTTGCATGTCCTTTCTTAGCCAGTTACATGTCGTTTCCTAGCCAGTTACTTGTCTTTTTTTAGCCAGCTACATGTCCTTTCCTAGCCAGTTACATGTCTGTTATATTTTGCGAATAAAACACTTTATTAATTAAAACTGTATTTTATTGTACACCACAAAACGACACGATTCCGAACAAGCCCAGAGCGCGCGAGAGAGAGAGATATATCGCCCCATCACCATCTCACGATATACCACAATGTCCTTTCTTAGCCAGTTACGTGTCCTTTCTTAGCCAGTTACATGTCCTTTCCCAGCCAGTTACTTGTCCTTTCCTAGCCAGTTACATGTCCTTCCTAGCCAGTTACTGGACATGTCCTGTCCTAGCCAGTTACTGGACATGTCCTGTCCTAGCCAGTTACATGTCCTTTCCTAGCCAGTTACATGTCCTTTCCTAGCCAGTTACATGTCCTTTCCTTGCCAGTTACATGTCCTTTCCTAGCCTGTTACTGGACATGTCCCGTCCTAGCCAGTTACTGGACATGTCCTGTCCTAGCCAGTTACATGTCCTTTCCTAGCCAGTTACTGGACATGTCCCGTCTTAGCTAGTTACTGGACATGTCCTGTCCTAGCCAGTTACTGGACATGTCCTGTCCTAGCCAGTTACTGGAGATGTCCTGTCCTAGCCAGTTACTGGACATGTCCTTTCCTAGCCAGTTACATGTCCTTTGTTAGCCAGTTACATGTCCTTTGTTTAATAGATTCTGTACTCACGGTGACAGCGACGGTGAAGCTGGGGCAGTGAGCGGGCCCGCCCTGCTTCAGAACGCTGTAGTTGACACGCACGCCCAGCTCGTTGAGCGCGGACACAGGCGACTTCCCACCGGACTCCACTGCGTCCGCTGCGTTCGCCAGGGCCTAGACAAAACACATTCATATCACACATCACACACGATGAGGCTGAGGGACAATACGATAACAAAAAAAAACATTTTTTTTTAATGTGATTGGTGGCAAACGAGCAGACGGATCACCTGATGAACCAAGTGCGCTGCCGAACTTTTAAGAAAGAATACGCTAGCTCGCTAGTGGCCCGTTTCATTAGTTCCACTCTACACCAATAGATGGCGATAAGTGTCGATTGCATTGCGCAATTGGTAGCACCTCATGGTAAGCGATTGCCGCCGCCAATGGACACCCGCGACACCAGTCACAAGAGAGCTGTCAACCTTTAAACCTCCCATTGCTCACTCACAGTACAAAAACACACAGTATTAGACCGCCATCCATCGAGATGATGGGGACGGAATGACAATCGCTTGCGAGTGGTTCGATGTAAGAATTCAGCTGCAGGGAGTAGATCAAACAGTTCCTCAGAAATATGTGCATATTTCTAGAATTAGCTCATGAGTGAGGGTAAATAAAAAAGAAGCGACAATGTTACATACCTGAAGGTTCCACTTGAACCCAGCTCCCAGCCTGATGGATGGTGCCGACCTCTTCGCTGGTGGCTCGCCATCTGGAACCAAGAACTCACATTTTTATAAGTCATCGTTTAAATTGACCGTAATGAGAGCTTTGCCGTGTGGTCCCCGGCAGAGTAGAATAGGCCACCCTCACTCTTACCAAAGTGTCGTAAAAGGCGACTAAGGTAAAGCTGCTGGCATGATCATCAGCACCCAGAGGAGGAAAACTCTGCATTTATATCAAAACTCTCGCCAACCCGTCTGCCAAGCGTGGTTGAGTATGGCAATTACCCCCCATGTGATGGAGGGAGGCCCGTGCCCCAGCAGTGGGGACTTAAATGGGCTGACGATGACGATGAATGAGAGCTACGCTTCGGCATGAATGGGCCGGCTCGACCGAAGTGATACCACGGCGTCACAGAAAACCGGCGTGAAGCAGCACTGTGCTGTGTTTCGCTGCGTGAGTGGCGCCCTAATCCGGGGGAAAGGGGCGTTTTAAACCCCCCTTTCCCCCGGATTAGGCCTCAGGTTGGCAGCGCACTTGTGACCTCACTGGTGTCGCGGATGTCTATGTGCGGCGGCAATTGCTTACCATCAGGTGATCCGTCTGCTCGTCTGCCACCTGTCACATAAAAAAATTTGTTGACTACAGGCTGGTTATTTAGAAGAAGTCCTTTTAGGGTTCCGTAGCCAATAGGCAAAAAACAGAAACCTCATAGTTTCGTCATGTCCGTCTGTCCGTCCGTATGTCACAGCCACTTTTCTCCGAAACTACAGTGTGAGTGTTCATAAGGTGCACATATCAAAATTAAGGAAACTACACCCCATTTTGTCGACGGAAAAAAAAATATATATATACATGTGATTCTGTGATAAACAATGGTAATTCAGCAAAACGATGCGCATGGGCTTTTTTCAAGCGGTCATAGTGTTAAACAGCGAAATACTTGTTAACAGCGCCATCTGTATCACGCCGCCATAATTAAGTATCAAAATCTTAGCACTCTCATTTGTAATCGATTCAGCGCCATCTGTCTAAGATTAAAATAAATAAAAACCTTTTTTTTATATCATATTCTCCTGTACGCATCCAGAGCTAGGTCGTCCTTTAATTAATAATTAATAAATCTAATTTGTACATAAAGGAAGTTAATTATTATTGCTACCTGGGCCACCTACTCATCACAGAAACTGTTGTTTTAGAGTAATAAACGTGCAATTTTAACTTTTAGAAAGCTAATGTCATGTAGAATAAGCTGTAATGAAAAAAAATAGGGTCAATAGCATGATTTTAGGAGACATTTTTTTTTGGTCAATAAGCTTACGCTTGACCACAATCGCACCTGATGGAAAGCGACGATGAGGTCTAGGATGATACGCGTTTGCCTAAAAGATGCCTGTTCACTCTTGTCTTAAAGATGCCCAGATTATAGTGGTCAGGAAAACAGATCTCGGCAAAGAGTTCCATTCCTTAGCCGTCCGCATTATAAATGTGGAAGCAAATCGCTTCGTGCGGATAAGGGGTATTTCTACCACATAAGGATGAAAGCACTCGCCGCGCCTTGTCGTCCGATGAACAAACAAAAAAATTGAAATTGTAAAACAAATGCAAAAATGATAAAAAAAACAGATTTTCTTCAAGTTAAAATTCACTTAATTAATTCATAGTGTTAGTTTTCTTGAATATTTTTACTTTATGGGTACGGCTTATTAAAAGACATCGCCACAAAATTTATTTCACTGCGATAACGGACTTGATTTTTTGTTTTTTAGTTTAAAAATTATGACAATTTATCTGAATAGGGTGCAACTCATAATTTTAAAAAAATCATAAAAAACATTTTTTTTTATTCTGATATGTCCACTTTGTGAAGACTCCCACTGTATAAGAACTGTAGTGTAGAAACTTTTTTTTAATCTTGCTACAGATAATTGTGACATGAATGGTGTGTGCAAAAAAGTTTGTAAATGACTGTTTGTTTACAAATAAATAAATAAAAAAAACTAATTTAATAATGATAATCTATTCATTAGAAATGTAATGTAAATGTCCACAGATACACCCTGTATTTATTTACTTTTAATTATTTATTTATTTTTCTACACGCGGCTTAAGATTCAAAGCATTTATTTGCATAGAATAGTTACAGTAGGTACACTCGAGGACCTTTTTGCCCCAACGGCTTACTTTACGGATTGTTTTTTTTATTGACTGACCGGATGGCGCAATTGGTAGTGACCCTGCCTCTTACGCCAAAGGTCGTGGGTTCGATCTCCACCCTGGACAAACATTCGTGCGATGAACACTTGTGTTTGTTCAGTGTCTGGGTGTAATATATGTATTTAAGTATATATTTGTGTTACTCTGTTGTCTGATATCTGTAACACAAGTGCTTAAGCTACTTAGTATGGAATCAGGTCAACGTATGAGATATTATGAGAATTATATTATATATATATTATATTACTGTGTTTAAACATCTCCTTGTTTTTTTTAATTCTTCTTGTCACACTAATCGTAGGTACTATGCTACACTTCTGTTTTACGCGTGTTGTACATCCCAGCTATGTTAATTTTTATGCATAGTGCCTCTGTCACCTACCCGTCATCATCATCATCAGCCTATCGCAGTCCACTGCTAGACGTAGGCCTCTCCAACTGTTCGCCACCGTGATCTATCAATGGCTTCTCGTATCCAGCTCTTGCCAGCCATCCTGCGCAGATCGTCCCCCCACCTAGCCAGAGGGCGCCCTACATTACGTTTGCCAAGACGCGGTCTCCACTCTAGAACTCGTTTACCCCATCGGTTGTCACTTGCTAATCCGGTGAGCAATGTCGCTGACTTTGTTTCTCTGCCGGATCACCTCATTTCGGTTTCGATCTCGGAGAGAGACGCCGAGCATTGCTCGTTCCATAGCCTACCCGTAGGTGCCCCTGAAACCAGCGCCTCGGCATTATCTATGCCTTGGCATTATGCTGAGGGTCATCTTTTCGGCACAAAACATTATTTTACTAGTTATGTAAGATTAAAATGTAATTATTCATAAGTTTTTGTTTGCTGAATAAATATTTTCTATCTATCTACCAACCAATATTATGCTACGTAATATGTTATATTACTGTTTTTGTAAATGATATCAACATCAGCTTTTTTCAGTCCCCTGATGGACATAGGCCTTTCCCAATGTTCGCCAATCCGAACATTAGCTACTCGCATCCAGCTCCAGCAAGTCCTTCTGCTTTTGTAAATAAATATATTTATCTTTTATAGATATTGCTTTAATTTAAAACAAAGAAAATAAAATTAATAATTTACCTTCAACGATTTTCAATTCTATTTCAACCATATCACACATTTGCTATAAATAATTTAAAATAATAATAATCTTCCCACTAAACACAAGGAAAATTACTTATACAACTTAAAATAAACGTATTTACGCACACAAAGTAAAATATCTAATGTTTATGGATAAATGTGGCTAAGAATAAGATGGCAGTTATTTCATTGACATATTTCTAAAACTTTTATTTAACTACCCACATGTTTATCCGTTAACAGCAAATAAACAAATAATCAGGCTGTATGATTGAAAAATGTCTTTGCCTGTTTGTCTCATTAAATAATAGAAAAGACAAAGTTATTAACAGTCGCCCTGCAGTAATTTGGCAGGTGACGAAAATTGGAACAAAAGCAGGACCAAAATAATGGGCCACATTTGACACTTCATCTAAATTCGACCACGTATCCTTGTAACAACGGGCATTGAATTTATCAATCTTTCTATGTTAAAATAGCACAATTTCTTCACGTTGAAAATTATGTTTGCATTTATTTATTGCAATAAACACAAAAAAGATAATTTAACAATTTACTTTCTCTGTCTGCCGTGTGGTCCCCGGCAGAGTAGAATAGGCCACCCTCACTCTTACCGAGGTGTCGTAAAAGGCGACTAAGGTAAAGCTGCTGGCATGATCATCAGCACCCAGAGAAGGAAAACTCTCCATTTATATCAAAACCCTCGCCAACCCGTCTGCCAAGCGTATTGAGTATGGCAATTACCCCTCATGTGATTGAGGAAGGCCCGTGCCCCAGCAGTGGGGACTTAAATGGGCTGATGATGATGACTTTCTCTGTTAACCTATTAAAAATACTTTTCTAGAGAATTGAACGTTGGTACAATCTTGTATCTGTCAACTCACTTTCTTTTTAAGCTGTAGGGATGTACCCTAAATAATCGAATGAATACAATGTTTTACAGGAATTTTCAACCATAATGAAAAGCCACATTCGAACTAAATAAAACGTATTATTCTGTTGTTTAAAAATATAAATACATTTATAACTTGGTAAACAGAAAATCTATACATGGCACACAATATAAGCGCTTTGATTTCGAAGAAAAATAAATAAACTGGCCGCGGATCAATGTCTAGGATCGGAAAAAATATACCTATTAGAAACCTCAACATCATTTTTCAAGACCGATACATAGATTAGTACCTAACCTAACCCCCCCACACGTATGGGTTTGATGAAAAAAATATATAATTTCAGTTGTAAGTATGGGGACCAACCAAAATTGTTTTTTTTTTACTATTTTTGTGTAAAAATCGTAATGCGGTTAACAAAATACATCTATGAACCAAGTTTCAATAGTATAGTCCTTATAGTTTCGGAAAAAAGTGGCATACGGACAGACGGACGGACGGACGGAACAGACGGACAGACATGACGAATCTACGAGGGTTCCGTTTTTTGCCATTTGGCTACGGTACCCTAAATATAACAATATCTCGCACCTTCAGAATTATAGAGACCTAATCCAAAAATTAGTTGGACCAATTTTTATTTATAATGTGAAGATCATAAGCATAGTAAGATATGCAACTCTTAAAACATAACCTCTTTGTATACAATTTCTAGATAACATTAATTTCCTATTTAATGTCGTGACATACGAATGTTTATTGGCTGTTACCCAAATTTAGTTTTTTGCATTAGGTCTCTATATTTCTGAAGGTACGATCTATTTTGATAAATAGACGTTATAGGCGGTAATAGTCACTACTTATTAACCTTATATTATAACTTTTTATATTATAATAGTATGTATCCTTTTAATAATTATGTACTTTTAAATAATATAATATATATACACACATATACATACATAAAGACACAAAATATATATAATTTATTATGACTATTAGCACTATGTTTTCAAGAGCGCCTTAATCTTAATATGTTAATCGCATGCCAGGCAGGCCCTCACGATACAGGTTATCCTAGTGTGAGGACCAAAGGTAATCTAACTGGACATCTTGTAAGCAACAAAATGTTTTGGTGTAAGAATACATTGTCCTTTATAATTATAATCTATCTTGGAATGTAACATCATTTTGTTGGAAATAAATATTTTTTCATTTTTTTTTTCATCAATCATTGACACAAGGAATCTTAAATTTTAGTTAGATTTATTGCCGCGGGATTTCTTCCGTGGCGCGGACTAGGCCTATGATTGCAAAGCATAAAACAGTTTTTTTAAAGTACTTACACAATCTTGCACGATTTCTAAAAGGGCGTTTTTGCGGTATGAACTCTTGTGGCATGTCAGTGGTTGAGGATATCGCCTCCGACTGAAAATTACACAATCAAATTAAAAATAAAACCTGCCAAGTGCGAGTCGGACTCGCCCATGAAGGGTTCCGTAGCAGCAAATAAGATATATGGAAGGCAAATTGCGGTTTACGGTTTATAACGTATTAAAAAAAAACTACTCACTATATCTAGTTCAAACCAATTTTCGTTGTTAGTTTTCATGATTGTGTACATCATATATATTTTTTAGTTTTTTACTATATATAATAGGGTATACGACTAAGCTCAAGATTTTACAAAATATAAATATTTTATCAAAATATAGGTCAATATGTGCCAATGCCAAAAAATCTCAATTAAAAATATAACGTCTAGCCGGTTTTATGGTCATTCAAAGATTCATGGGCAAGTCCATTTTAAAACTATAAAATAATTAAAAAATAATTATACCATTGAATAACCCATACAATTTGCACCAACTATTATAATAGAACCATTGACATAAACGAAACATTTGATATAGCTACCATACAAAATTCAAATGAAATGCATACAAAATACTTAAGTGTGACGTCACATCTAAGTAGCCATTTGTATGGAGCGTTTTGGGTTTGCCCAAAATAATGTGATTTTAAAGTTGTGATATCTCAGGTAGTTTAAATGAGAATCAAGTGGTTCTTTCAACGATGTTTCTATCATTGAGAGGTCTTTTGATTGCAAAAATAAAAAAAAAATTGATACCGTATTCATTTATTTAATCAAGTTTCTGAAACGTGTAACCATGTATCAGTTGTTCTGTTTCCCCCGTTAAAGGGTTGCGAAGGTCAGACGGCAGTCGCTTCATTGTAATTACTAGACCCCCCCCCAATCCTGAATCCTGGTCTAAGCGTACCCCGGGCTCCAGAGCGACAGCTTTGGACGCAACCGGGAATTACACGCTAAGATGAAGAAGAAGTATTTTTAGTCTCATTTTAGGTTTCCGTTTCTCACTCAGAATTGGTTAACGTGACGGGTAGGGCACACTAGCGACGCCAATCGATTTTAATTTTTAGCTACTTAACCGGATCTATTTTCCACAACTTCGGGGTTACAGCCTCTGGGCAAACACTTATACTATTTATTAAATAACCATGCACAAATGTTGGGTCAAACGCGTACGCGAAAAATTGATTCACGCCAAATGCGGCGGCACTTTTGGCGGCAATCAATTTTTCGCGTACAAAAACGGACCCAACATTTGTGCATGGTTATTTAATAAATAGTATAAGTTTTTGCCCAAAGGTTGTAACCCCGAAATTGCTTGAAATAGATCCGGTTTAGTAGCTAAAAATTAAAATCGATTGGCGTCGCTAGTGTGCCCTACCCGTCACTCAACTACAACCACAAATCAAGTTCGTGTAGAAAAATACGATTTCTAAATATTATGATTTAAAATGAAATTACCGTAGCGAAGCGAGGGCGGGCCGCTAGTCTTCCATTAAGCAATAATTTCTTTTTCTTGTGAAATTTGGATAATGTCTTCATATTTCATAAATATAAAAAAAAATCCCACTAAAACTGTTACCGACTCAAAATATTGGCATGAACTAAGCAAAAAAATAACTCTGCCGTATCAAAGAGAACCTTATTATCTTTTTCACTAAAACAATAACCTTTAAAACTACAAGGCATTATTACATTTTAACATATGAAAGATCGTTGTGTTCATTTTAATATATAGTCTTGTTCCTTCATTACTTCTGTGTATTTAATCATGAGTAAGTACACTATATAATGGTAATTCATTTGTAGGAATGAGTATTAAAATATTTAATAAGTTGCCACAAAAACTTGTTGATTTACCAATGCCTAAATTTAAAACACATGTTAAAAATTATTTAATGGCAAAAGCCTATTTATACAGTTAATAATATCCTCCAACCGATTACGGCTACGGCGGCCAATCTCAACGATCCGCCACGTACGCAGGATATATTATAGTGCTCAAGTATGTGCGCAAACACAAGTGCATTCTCTACTCCCTTACCCTCATATTCCGATGGGACACTACTGTGACACGACCAGAGAGGGATTGGGCGCAGGACCAACGGCTTACGTGCTTTCCGAGGCACGGGGGTACAAGACCGCCAACTTCCAGACTCCGGGCTGCCACTAAGAATTTCTTACCGAAAATTTAGGTACAAATTTTTGGCCCGACCCGGGAATCGAACCCGGGACCTCTTGCACAGCCGTCGCTTTAAAGTGCGACCCTCTAACCACTGCGCCACCGAGGCAGTCACACATTTAAATTTTGACCGATTATACAGATGATAAACTGTTCGCCTACACCCATGATACTGTACTTACAAAAACTTTGGCGATTAAAAAGAGTAACTGGCGAGTTTCTTGCCGGATCTTCTCGTCAGAATCAACTTTCTGATTCCGGTGGTAGAATCACATTATATTTATTAATTTCTTAGTATATTTTTGTATCGACATATATGTTTAATTACATGTATAATATACATAGTTACAATATAAATTTTTCATGTATGAAGATTTGTAAGAGCTGTATATAAGCCTATGAACGAATGGCCTTTGAAGGTGAAGGGTATATACCACTAGCGACGCAAATTGATTTCAATTATTAGCTACTAAACCAGATCCATTTTAAACAACTTAAGGGCCTCAATCTCTCGATAAACACCTATACTATTTATTTAATAGTAGTTAGCTGTTTGATCTAGTTTTGCACTCGAATTATGAATTACCGCAAAAAGTGGCCACTTTTAGCGTGAATCATTTTTTTTAGTACAAAAGCAGACTTAACATTTGGGCATAGTTGTTAAAAAAATAGTATAAGTGTTTGCCGAGAGACTAAAGCCCCGTAATTATTTGAAATATATTTATCTGTTCAAAAGGTTCTATTTCCCTATATGAAAAAAATATTTTGTATTTTTGTTTCCGATACTGTAACTTAAGTTTCGTCCATATTTGTAAAAATTCTGATCGAAAATGGCGTATTTCCGATGTTAAAAAATCTTAAACTTTGACATTCCGGTCAAAATTTAAATGTGGGAGAGCCACGCTTAGGCATGAATGGGCCGGCTCGATCGGAGTGATACCACTGCCTCACAGAAGACCGGCGTGAAGCAGCGCCTGCGCTGTGTTTCGCCGTGTGAGTGAGGTTACCGGAGGCCCAATAGGGAGGAAGGGGAAAAGGTTGGCAGCGTACTTGTGACTCCACTGGTGTTGCGGGTGTCCATGGGCGGCATAATTTCTTACCATCGGGTGATCTGCTCGTCTGCCACCACTCATATAAAAAAAAGGTCTGTCCAAAAGGTCTTATTTCAATGATAAAAGAAATGTTTCCTGTAAAATTTGTTTATCTTGAAATAAAACCTTTTGAACAGTCACTCCTCTTTTAGTAGCTAACAATTAAAATCAATTGGCGTCGCTAGTGTGCCCTACCCGTCGCCTTAAGAATCTGTGATAAAATGTTCTATAATAACGACCACAATCTTAACAATAAACCAAGTGTGCAAGACATTTTATGCAAATATGTTACATTAAGGTGACAGGTAGGGCACATTAGCGACGCCAATCGATTTAAATTTTTAGTTACTAAGCCGGATCCATTTTAAACAATATTCGGGGTTACAATCTCTCGGCAAACACTTATACTATTTATTAAATAACCATGCACAAATGTTGGGTCACGAAAAATTGATTCACGTCAATAGTGGCAGCTTATAGCAATAATCCTACATTCGAGTGCAAAAGCAGACCTAATAAATAACTATAAGTATTAAATAAATAGTATAGGTGTTTTCCAAAAGACACGAACCCCCAAATGGTTTAAAATAGATCTGGTTTAGTAGCTAACCATTAAAATCAATTGGCGTCGCTAGAGGGTTTCCCCTTCGCCTTAATGTGACTTGCAATAAATTACTTAAATCTTAACCAGGCAGCATTTATTTAATTGGTTTTCAACCTTATGGTTCCGTATGGTTAACTGCCTGGTTAAATGTTAAGGTGACGGGTAGGGCACACTAGCGACGCCATTCCATTTTAATTTTTAGCTACTAAACCGGATCTATTTTAAACAATTTCGGGGTTACAACCTCTCAGCAAACAATTACACTATTTATTAAATAACCATGCACAAATGTTGGGTCCAACGCGTAAAATTATTACTGCCAAAAGCGGTCACTTTTAGCGTGAATTAATTTTTCGCGTACAAAAACGGAGCAATTTGTGCATGGTTATTTAATAAATAGTATAAGTGTTTGCCGAGAGGTTGTAACCCCGAAATTGTTTAAAATAGATCCGGTTTAGTTACTAAAAATTAAAATCGATTGGCGTCGCTAGTGTGCCCTACCCGTCACCTTAATCAATTTACGTCAGACATTTATCTAAGTTACATTTGGGTATCGGTTTATACTTCAACAGCTTGTCTTTTGACAAAGGCCTCCCTCCTCCAAGCACTTTCACTTGTCCCCGTCTTCTGCAGTTCGGGTCCATTCTGGACCAGCAACTCTTCCCAGGGTTTTATTGTCGGCCTTTACTTATTTTCCCATCCCTGGAGTACCGCATCGGCAACTACAACCTGTGCGGATAAAGAATGGGATCAGAAATGGCGGCGCATCTATTCACTTCTCGCTCGCACACTATTTGCGTCTATACTCGCACCCCACGAGTGCGAGTATAGACGCATATAGTGTGCGAGCGAGAAGTGAATAGATGCGCCGCCATTTCTGATCCCAGTCTTTATCCACACAGGGTTTTTTTTTCTATTTTTTCTATATGAGAGGTGGCAGACGAGCAGACGGATCACCTGATGGTAAGCAATTCTGCCGCCCATGGACACCCGCAACACCAGTGGAGTCACAAGTGTGCTGCCAACCTTTTCCCCTTTCCCCCCCATTGGGCCTCCGGTAACCTCACTCACACGGCGAAACACAGCGTAGGCGCTGCTTCACGCCGGTCTTCTGTGAGGCAGTGGTATCACTCCGGTCGAGCCGGCCCATTCATGCCTAGGCGTGGCTCTCCCACATTCCCACGTTGTACCAAGGCATTAAATATTTGTTACCAGCATGTTAACATGATTATTCACTGGCCCTGTTTGTTCGAGATGATGATTACGGCATGTATTTCGGTGCAACACTGTCTCAATATGTACTATGGTAACTACTTACCTGTTGCAGCATTGGCATTGCAAGAGGGAAATGAGATGAGGTTTCTCTTATTTCTTCCGAAGAGCAAGAAAGTACACTTACCCAATCGTCAAATTGATCTGAAAATTAAATATTTATAATAAGAATAAAAGAATAAAAATATTTATTTATTTGGGAAACAAACAATTCAGTTGTTTTAAATAATTTACACAATTAAATAATTACACAAATCAGCAAAGTTTCCACAGACAATTAAATGTCAAACGTAAATTATAAAATAAATGCAAAAAAAAAAATTAGACGAATAATAATAGTTAAATAAATAATAATAATAATAATAACCATTTTGAGACAAAAAAATGTTTACAAAAAAATAATAAGAATAATAACAGTCAGTATATTTTAATTACGTAAACTATGGACTGTGTGTTTCTTTAATTGAGGGAAAAAATATGTTCAACTCAAATAAAAAAATCCAGGCAGTTCTTCCTACATTCAGAAAAGAGGCAAACACATATTGTGGACATAAGTAGAAAAAAAATAAAAATATGTACAGCCTGTGCGGATAAAGAATGGGATCAGAAATGGCGGCGCTTCTATTCACTTCCCGCTCGCACACTATTCGCGTCTATACTCGCACTCGTGGGTGTGCGAGCGAGAAGTGATTAGATGCGCCGCCATTTCTGATCCCATTCTTTATCCGCACAGTTTGTAGTGTTTTTCATTCTCATATATGTTGATTGTATTTTGGTCTACACAAATACTTAAATGAATTTAAAAAAATATATTTGTACTGATTAATGCTTTGTGGAAATAATTATGTTGATCCTACAATAAAATCATTAATTTATTAAATGCTTTTCTTTTCTATCGTCATTCCCAGGTGCATAAAATCATTACAAACAACAATCATTTCATTTCCAGTAACACAAAGTTATTACCATCGCCAACATTTTTTTTGATACTAATTTTCTCAATTATTAAATAAATAAATCTTTCACAACATCACATACATTGATCTGACTCCGAGATAAGTAGCTCAAGCACCTGTGTTACGGATATCAGAATCAACAGTGGGATTACAAATATATACATATAATACTTTTCTTATGTAAATACATACTTATAATTCATAGAAACACCCAGACCAATACAAACAGACATGTTCATGCACACAAATGTTTGTACTGTGCGGGGATCGAACCCGCAACCCTTGGACCAAAGGCAGCGTTCACTACCACTGTTCCAAACTGGTCGTCAAATTATTTACTTATTACTGCAAGAGCTTCAATGCCTTAGTCATATATCCTTACTGCCTCCAATATATATTCATATCCGACTACACTGATCTTTAGTTTTGAAAAAATAAAAACATGCAAAACAAATGAAAATTGGAATAAACACCTAACTACGTTTGCTGTTGTTTAATGTTTATTTAATGTATAAAAATTGATTTTTCCATTTCCAGAACTTATTAGATTTTATATTTGTCTACATATTATTATTATTTCAATGAAATGGGGTGAGCATTGCATCTCATAGCCACTGCGACCAGTAGAAGATCTATAGTGGTAGCCCCAGAACTTATTACAGCACCTCATGT
This sequence comes from Marasmia exigua, assembly GCA_019059595.1. Taxonomy (NCBI): domain Eukaryota; kingdom Metazoa; phylum Arthropoda; class Insecta; order Lepidoptera; family Crambidae; genus Marasmia; species Marasmia exigua. Next base: position 10,298,864 of record CM032490.1, read on the forward strand.
AGATCCAGCTCCAGGATAAACCCAAGGATGGAGCTGATGGGGGAGCTTTTGATCTCGCCTGCCGAGATCATGGTGCTCCCAGGTGCCGGCTTCTGCAGCGGTGCAGGGCTATGCACTCGCCAAGGACATGGATAATCGTTTCCTCGTCCTCGCGACAGAACCTGCAGATTTTGGTATCTGAAAGGCCCATGGTGTGCAGGTGCTTGTTTAATTTGCAGTGAGTGCCCTAACATGTCCTCTGCTCAGTTTTGTTATTTTTACAGCTCATTTCTGGTCGAACGCCTGTATTGACGCCTTGGACTGTTCTAGTCGAGGTAGTCTTTTCCTACAAAAGATTTGTCTACATAAGACAATTTATAAAATAATAATCAAAGAGGGCATTAGCTTTACTTATTTTTATGAATAAACTAACAATCCACTTTATTAACGCAACAAATCAAGCAATAAGAGCTGCCATCAGATATTTTCCCGGGGGAATACAGCATGAGGTTCTTCAAAAAAGGAGTGTCAAGGTTTTTAAGGGGTCGGCAGCGTGTATGCAGGTCCACTGGAGTTGCAAACGTCTATAGGCTGAGGTAATCGCTTACCATCAGGCGAGCCGCACGCTTGTTTGCCACCGACGTAGTATAAAAAAAGAAATAAAAAAATACTAAAATATATTTTAAGTGAAAAAAAAGGTTATGTGCGATATGTTATATTCCAGTTCGATAATCAGCCGTTATATAGTATGAATATATAAAGTCACAATTTATATGCAAATAAATAGGTGTTTTTTATGTATTATTAGTATGTATTTACAGAGAATAGTATTATATGGATATCTTTGTAATTTCGCTGTTATTTCTCATATCCGTAACACAGGTGCTTGAGCTACCTATCTCGGAGTCAGATCCGTAGTCAGATCAATGTATATAATGTTGTGAAATATTTATAAAAAAATTAATAGTAGATTTTTAGTTATTACGATACGATAAGATAAAAATATCATGATTTAAAATGGTGTTTAATATTTTCTAAACAAGAAATGTGTGGCTGTTGTTCAGGTTAATCTACGCATTTCTTATATTAACATAATAAATAAATAATAGACTTACTATACATAATTTTGCGAATATGCAAAAATCGAATTAACAAAATTTCGTTTTGTCAATCAAAACAAACACACTTTTTTTTTTACCTGTTCGAGGGAAAAATTTCGTTCGGAAATGTAAATTTGTATTTTAGTTCCGGCTTTGGACTCCAACAAGTTAAGACAAAAGTCAACATGGGGTTTTCTTAAGTAGGGCACAGTAGCGACGCTAATTGATTTTAATTTTTAGCTGCTAATCCGGATCTATTTTAAACAATTTCGGGATTACAACCTCTTGGCAAACACTTATACTATTTATTAAATAAACATGCACAAATGTTGGGTTCGTTTTTGTACGCGAAAAATTGATTCACGTGAAAAGTGGCCGCTTTTGACATGAATCAATTATTCGAGTACGTGTGGGACTCAAAATTTTGCATGGTTATTTAATAAATAGTATAAATGTTTGCCGAGAAGTTGTAACCCCGAAATTGTTTAAAATAGATCCGGTTTAGTACCTAAAAATTAATATCGATTGGCGTCGCTAGTGTGCTCTACCCGTCACCTTAACCACGTTTTCTATCAGCCAATCTGAACAACATATTTTCTTCTATGACTTTAGAGATTCGCATAAAAGTTGGTCACGTGACCAGGAGCCCAATTCTCGTGCTTGTGATAATTTGAGAACATGGCGGATATCACCCGAAAACCATACAAAAAAACTATGTTTTAGTGATATATGTCGTATGAAAATAAATGTCACGAGCCCGAGAATTGGAGTCGATAAAATTTTCGACTAATTACTAAAAGTCGTAGAACAAGTGTTGTTCAGAATGGTTGATAGGACACGTGGTTTAAGGGATGTAAATGTCCACAGATACACCCTGTATAGACTTTAGCCCAAAAATAAATAGAGGGTCTACAACGAAACGGAATGAGCAGTTTTCCAGTAGGTATTTTCGGGTGGTTTCTAAAAGCAACATCAGATGACACTACTCTCACTATCAATTAAAAGTTCCTTTTTTGTCTATGATAGTTATGAAATATTTTATAAACCAACCATCATCATGACATTTACGGTCCTGCCATATTGAACATTATTTTATCCATAAGAAAATGGAGATAAAAAGTAAACAAGTAAAATACATATTTTACTTGTTTATGAATAGTTTAGTTTTGATTCACTCTCTGTCATTTAAAATGTACATAGCACCAAAAATTCATATTAACTGCGAAGTATTAAGATATTTAATGTAAAAAACCTCAAACAATTTTCCCATAAATTAGGGTCCTCATGAAATATCATACCACACCTAACATTTACAGGGACTGATTGCGCCATCTAGCGAATCACTGGGCAATTTATAAATACCTACTGGAAAACTGCTCATTCACTGAATAATAGATTGGTTTGTATAATACAAGTAGTAAGTCTTGACAATGTGTTAAATTGTCTAAGTGGTAAGTAGTTAAGGTGAAGGGTATCATACCAACAGAGTAAAGTAATAATACTGGCATACCTCATTAGCGATGCCAATAAGCAGTTTTCCAGTAGGTATTTATAAATTTCCCAGTGATTCGCTAGATGGCGCAATCAGTCCCTGAAAATGTTAGGTGTGGTATGATATTTCAAGTGGACCCTAATTTATGGGAAAATTGTTTTAGGTTTTAATTATCATAATTCTTCGCAGTTAATATGTATTTTTTAGTGCTATGTACATTTTAAATGACAGAGAGTGATTCAAAACGAAACTTTTCATAAACAAGTAAAATATGTATTTCACTTGTTTACTTTTTATCTCTATTTTCTTTTGGGTAAAATAAATTTATAGACAAAAAAGGAACTTTTAATTGATAGTGAGAGTAGCGTCATCTGGTGTTGCTTTTAGAAACCACCTGAAAATACCTACTGGAAAACTGCCCATTGATTTTAAATTTTAATTGATAGCTATTATACCGGATCTATTTTTGATAATTTCAGAGCTCCAGCCTCTCGGCAAACACCCATCCTATTTATTTTACTTTCTTTAAAAAATTATGAAGGTAGGTAATGTGCTCTACCTTATTATTTTACCGATATAAGTAGGTGTTTGTACACTCATCATTCGTGTCATGGTAACGAAGGAAGTAGATACAGCACCCAGACTATATAGCGTGTTCGCTGACCCGAAGCCCGGATGGCCCAGAAGTGACTACGGGGACGTTCAAGTATTATGTAAGCAGAGATTTATTACAGTTATTTAACCCCCAGTCGTCTGCCCCAGGGTCTGCTTTTATACTCGAAATTTAAATTACCGCCAAAAACAGCCACTTCGCCAAATCGATTGGTGTCGCTAGTTGGCCCTACCCGTCACCTTAAGTGTATTTCAATATTATAGGATTAAAGTTAAGCGGCACCTAAATTATAATTGAAAATAAAAACACATAGAAGCAAAAGCTGGAAACCAATGCATTCATCGATAAAGATTTGTTTGTACTTGCCTAGTACAAACAAACCTACTACTAGGTAATCACTAGTTTTTTGTCAAAAAGAGATAAGCTATCTCTTTTTGACTTTAAATTGACTTTTTGAATTGTAAAATTCAAATAGAGATTTTTCCAAAAGACATCAACGCGTGCTTGTTTTAAAACGCACGATTTCTTCTAGTGGCCATTATTACTTGAGCTATTTAGGAGTGGTCAATTATAATTATTTTACTCACACCGGTGGAATGTGATACCATCTTTTTGAAAATTTGATGTTCTTTTCGATTTTCTACACCATTTTATAGCACATGTTGCCATTTTCGTACCCGTCAATCACCGAAAAGTATTTTTTAGAGTATTTAAACACGCGTAACGCACGGGTCTGTTCATCATCATCATACTCCTATGAGGTATTTATTGGGGGCAGTGATGCCATGTCTACCAACTTTTCGGTAGATCTACCAATTTTCACTTCAATCTACCTATCTACCACCCGATACCTAAAATCTACCTATTTTTGACATTTCACCACATTGAAATAATTAAATGTTGCGTGAGTCATGCGACGATACGTCATACGTCCAGACTCAAGACCATAAACAAAAAAACAAAAGACAGCAACTGTTGGCCGTTCGCGCCATATCGTATAGTCCTTTTCACGAAAAGAGTCCCCCGGATTTTTGATGAACTAAAATGACATGGCAGTCTACGTAATGAGTGGGAAAGAGATAGAAAGCCTATTTGTATGACAAGTGACGCCGCTCCCAGGGGACTTTTTTCGTAAAATGGACTTTCGCGCCCATTATCATCTGTCATTGTCAATAATAAACTTTGTTGGTTTGTTGCGGTATTAATGGTAAATCTGCTCCTATATTAGGTTCTTGACTTGTTGTGTTGTTAAAACTAAATAACGGTGCTGATTGCTGCATTTTCGGTGTTGCGTACATTTATTTGTACAATGGATGCTGACAGCAGCGAAAACGAAGTACAGAGTTCCAGGTTAGGAACTCCGCCACGAAAAGCTAGAAAAAGGCACTATGAACAAAAGTATTCCAAATTATGGGAGAAAGACAAGGAATTTGCTAGTTGGCTTCAAGAAAGTACCAAGGGAGAAGAATATTAATAAACATTTAAAGAACAGTTTATGCATTTTTTTCCTAAAAAATCTTTTAAATTGAGGTGGTAGATCTACCAATTTTGCATTTTAAATTCTACCAACTTCTACCAACTTTTGGCGCATGATCTACTAATTTTCTAAAATTCGGGTTGGCAACACTGATTGGGGGTGATCTGTGTATACACATTTGTCAGTTGCGTCGCAGTTGAGAGGGGGCACATGCAAGGAGGTTAATTAAACCTCCTTGGGCACATGTCTGCCCATAGATTATACATATGAAAATGTCCTGCCCTGTCCTGAACTGTGCTGTGCTGCATTGTGTGCGTCTCAGCATACGCCTAGCCTTGGAATAGTATCTTCTACTTAGTTTGTGCTTGGAATGTGAGGCAGAATCACCACTACTATCAGATGCGCTATCAGGAGCCCAATTCTCGGGTTTGTGACATTTCAAAAACATGGCGGATATCACTTGAAAATCACAAAAAAACTATGTAGTAGTGATATATGTCGTATGAAAAGAAATGTCACGAGCCCGAGAATTGGGCTCCAGGCCTAACGTAAGATGCACAAAGTACTTTTTATATATAGAAGATGCATCATCCATCATATGTACCTATCTAGTGACTCCCTTACGTTCGACTTAAATTGTTAATTTTGTCACACAAAACGAATTACTATCCGTGCGGATAAAGAATGGGATTAGAAATGGCGGCGCGTGGAGCCGGTACCGTCAGGATAGACGGTTTGAAAACTTATAACTGACGTTTTTCAGTATAAAATATCATTACCGTTGAAACTGTTTTGTTTTTTTTAATAAATTAATAAATGTTATTAATTAAAATACTATTAATGTACGAGTATGTTTTATAGGTTTTATTATTTTGGAGTCTTTTTGACTGTATATAAAAAATGTATGAACGTTTATTCAGATTGCAGATTATATAATGTTATGGCATTTATAAACGAATTTGTTCTCAAGTAAATATGTATTTACTAGCTGTCCGCCCCGGGTTCGCCCGTGGTACATACATAGCCTATGACTACCTAACGTACCTTTCCTATGGAGAAAGAATTATTGAAATCGGTCCAGTAGATCCTGAGTTCATCGCGTTCAAACAAACTCTTTAGCTAATAATATTAGTATTAAATATAGATTGCGTTAGAACAGTTTATGATTTATACATAAAATAAAAGATTGTAATAAGTATATCTTAACTATATCTATATCCTATTGTAACTATATCTTAATAAAACACTATCTATACTCAATAAATAACTAACAAAACAATTATTTAACATACAAATTAATAATAAACTATAACAACAAACAATAACAAATGACAAAATAACGAAAGGTTCAAAACCACGGAAAAACAGACAACGCGTCTAGCTCACAAAATTGCGAAACCTGACTGATGCGACAGGGAAGGGAACGCAGATTTTTTTTTTGCAGTCAGTACCCACGAGTGCGAGTATAGACGCAAATAGTGTGCGAGCGAGAAGTGAATAGATGCGCCGCCATTTATAATCCCATTATTTATCCGCACAGGTAGTACGTACTGTAAATCGCGAAAATCGTCCGTCGTCAGACCGTGGGGAGAGCCTCATTTCGGCACGGAAGAAATCATAACTAAAAATGAGAAAGAAGTGGAGCAGCGACATTTTTACGTACTTAATCATTTCTTTTTCTTTTAGCGTTTATTATCATTAATTTTATGAGGATGACGCGAAAAATTCATTACCGCCAAAAGCGGCCACTTTTAGCGGATTCAATTTTTCGTGTACAAAAACGGACCCAAAATTTGTGCATGGTTATTCAATAAATAGTATAAGTGTTTGCCGAGAGGTTGTAACCCCGAAATTGTTTAAAATAGGTCCGGTTTAGTAGCTAAAAGTTAAAATCGACTGGCGTCGCTAATGTGCCCTACCCGTCACCTTAACCATTTATAAATGTTAACGTAATCAGTGGCGTAGCATGGCTAAAAGTAGACCTGGGGCAAACCGGGTCGTGGCTGCCCCGGATAGCTAATTGTAGAGCTTAGTTGTCTAAGTTTTGGAGGAACGTATTTCCCTACCCTCGGAAGGGCCTCGCAAGCAAACATGTAAGTAGGGTCACGGTCCTTCGCGAGGCCCTCTTGAGCGCGAGGCCGTGCGCGAGGCCCTAGCTTACGCCACTAAACGTAATGAATGGTTTTTCCGATTACTTGAGACTAAGTAAAAATGCTTGTTTTTTTCTAAAGTTTTATTGAAATAATATCTTTGGTGAACATTATGCTATGATTGATTATTTATTATGGCATATGTAATTCATTTATTTATTTACACAAGTGTATTTAAACGGGAAGAACTTTAATTCTTATACATCATAGATACTTAACAGCTATTATATTTTACAATATGAGTAAAAAGATCTTAAGTCTAAATTAAAAAGAAATAAATAGCTATAAAAATAGTGTTATACCTACGTCACAGCACAGTAGATAAATACACTACAGCAGTATCGACACTCCGCCATTTGGAACAGAAAGTTACCTACCGTATAGGGTTGTCCTTTTATTTTTGTAAAATATTATTCTTACCTTGGGACTACTGGTTTAAGTACCGGGCCGTGATCGCGAGGTCCTAGGTGCAACAAGGATCATCTGGTGCGTATTAAATTAGAACTAATGATTTTTCTTAAGAAATAAGCATAATACTAGCAAACAGTATTCGTACACAAAATTATTCCTAAAGTTGTAAAAGCTACGCAAAGATACATAAAATTAGACATACTTTTCATAACGTTTTGTTTCGTTACTTGGAAACCACGTTAAGGTATTGGTCGTGCACCCGATCGCTCGGGTCCCACATAATAATGTATAGACTTATTTTCTATACAAAAATAAAGTAAGCGGCACTTGACTAAAACCGACAACCCTGAATTTAGTTCCTGCGATTGTACTCCGATGGGACCTTAGAATCCGTGTAAAGTGTGCGTCTGTGTGCGTGCGTAATCGAGCGTTTGTTCGTAGTGTCCATACTGCTTGCGTACAACCTGTGCGGATAAAGAATGGGATCAGAAATGGCGGCGAATCTATTCACTTCTCGCTCGCACACTATTTACGTCTATACTCGCACTCGTGGGTGTGCGAGCGAGAAGTGAATAGATGCGCCGCCATTTCTGATCCCAATCTTTATCCGCACAGGTTGTATATATCTACTATACCTACGTTACATAGTTCTATTAAATTATAAAAAAAAACTCTGAAAATAGTAATATACTATTATAAGATACTCTCAGATGTGTAAAATACCTAGAAGTAAATATATATTTCTCATTATTAATTTGAAGAATATTTTACGTTTTAAACATTGAATTTAAATACCATAGATAAGGGAGCGTTCAAGTATTACGTAACGCAATTTTGATGATTTTTGACCCCCCCACCCCTCCTGTAACGCACCGTAACGTTTTTCTGTAGTAAATAGATCCGGTTTAGTAGCTAAAAATTTAAATCGATTGGCTAGTGTGCCCCTTGTCACCTTGTTTTTTTACCAGTAAAAATAGGAACAAGTCTTAGCTTAAGTATTTTTTAAATACCTTTCTTAGGCAAGTCAGTTAATAAGTAATAGCTATTTTTCATAATTTGAAGACAGTTAACATGTTAAATAACTCTTAATGCGACGGGTAGTAAATAGCGACACCATTCGTTTTTAATTGTTAGCTACTAAACCGGATCTATTTTAAACAATTTCGGGGTTATAGCCTCTCGGCAAACATACTATTTATTAAGTAACCATGCACAAATGTCGGGTCCGATATTTTACTCGAAATTTGAATAACCGCCAAAAGCGGCCGCTTTTGGTGTGAATCAATTTTTCGCGTACGCGTTGGACCCAACATTTGTGCATGGTTATTCAATAAATAATACAAGTGTTTGCCGAGAGGTTAGTAGCTAAAAATTAAAATCGATTGGCGTCGCTAGTGTGTCCTACCCGTCACCTTAAGTATAAATACTATGGGGAACGGGCAATCTATAGGACCTATATTACATAATTATAATGAATTTGAGAAATCTATGGGATCACATGCAGATAAATGTAATTTAGAATATTATTATAAATAAGTTAAATGTGCCCATTGTTCGCCACCGTGATCTATCCATGGCTTCTCGCATCCAGTTCTTGCCAGCCATCTTGCGCAGATCGTCCCTTCCACCTAGGCAGAGGGCGCCCTACGTTACGTTTGCCAATACAAGCGTGTCTCCACTCTAGAACTCGTTTACCCCATCGGTTGTCGGATTCTGCGGCTAATATGGCCAGACCACTGCCACTTAAGCTTCACTTAAGCAACGTCCAGCAGTGGACTGCGATAGGCTGATTATGATGATGAAGTTAAATGTTAAAACATTCGCTTTACAATCAATTCTATGACAACGGGATTTCTTTGGTGCCGACTAGTCATAGAAGGCTATGACTAGTCGGCACCAAAGAAATCCCGTAAAAAGTGTTATGTATTCACAACGAACCTTAAGTGTTTGGTCTCGTGACATCTTTCGTGGCGCGGACTCTATTATTCTGCTGAATTAAGTTACATAATGGCCACAAAATAGGACATTTTAAAATTTCCAATTTCAAAATGTCCCATTTAATTCCGATTAACATTTCATCCATTGATGATGATTTATTAACACTTCAAAGCCTCATTATTGTCATTAAAAAAAAATTAGCGACGGTTGCGCTTGGGGTCCTGAGTTTAATCCCCGGGTCGGGCCAAAATATGCACCTGAGTTTTTCTGTTAAGAAATTCTCAGTGTTAGCCTGGAGTCTGGAAGTTGGCGGACTTGTACCTCTGTGCCTCGGAAAGCACGTTAAGCCGTTGGTCCTGCGCCTAATCCCTCTTCGGTCGTGTCTCACTAGTGTCCCATCGAAATAAGAGGGTGAGGGAATAAAGTGCACTTGTCTCTGCGCAAATACTTGTGCACTATAATATGTCCTGCGTCGATGCCTGATCGCTGAGATTGGCCGCCATGACCGAAATATCGGTTTGGAGGACATTCTTGTCGTTTAATTAATTATCTTCCATCGAGAGGGTTTCTCACAATCTCCAGTATCAGGACAGAACCTATTGAACGTTGTGTCACTGTTAAACCCTAAAATTTCTCTTTCCTCTTGTATTCTGTACGAGAATGTACTATCATGAGTTCCAATAAAATAAGCAGCATGGGAACAGATTATCTGATCGATGATCGCGATTCCACCATCTCTGTACGTTTCCAAGTCTGACTTCGATGGTTTGTACACGTAAACTTTATAACCTAAAGCCTTCAACTTCGTTTTCAGTTCTTTCAATTCAGCGTTCAATGCATCGGTAGCCACGAAAATCTTCTCAATTTTTGGTGCATGTTTCTTAACAGCTTGGTCGATTTGTTTCACCGCTCCGTCTATAGATGGGACATCTCTCGGTCTACTATAAGCAAAGTCTCTTCTTCTCAAGTGTACGGCAAAATATGATGAGCATTGATCAGTTTTGCAGTCAAACTTCTTTGATATATAATCAGTTGCGACCTTAACAAGCTTTTTGTTAAACTTCATGCTTTTACGACAGTCCCAATATGCTTTTGAACCGTAATGGTCGTGTAAAGGTATTTCACCATGCAAGAACATTACGATTCTATCAGTCGGATGTTGATATATTAACTCCCACAGCTTCGATATCTTGCCTTGGAATCTCACACATACAATTTCTTTAGCAGTTATATTGTTGTAGCCCCAGTAATTGACCTCGTATTCACAATCTGAAATAAATTGCCACTTTTCTTCAAAAACACCATTTTCAAATGGATCTTCAAAGTTTTGTAAGATGTATAAAGTATCTATTAAAATAGGATTTTTATTATTCTTCTCGAAAGCTTCTGTCAATTCTAGAACAGGGTATGTTCTCAGAGACTTGAGGTCGAAAAAATCGCCCCAAAACATCGGTTTATCATGAAATTCAGATGATGACCAATGGTACAGTTTGTCGAAGGGTGGTAAAACTAAATGCCAGTTCTTTCTGTCACGCTTGTGAGCTTCCGATAGCATTATAGCAAACCTCATGTACACGTCTCGACGGAGATTAAACCCTTCGGAAGGATTCACATCGTATAAAATCATTTTAAAGTTGTTATGCGTATTAGTGGTAGTAGTATCCAATTCATTTCCACATGATTTCGAACCGGCTTCGCAGTAACCTTTGCCATTTTTATCTGCGGCCGTCGACAACAAGTTTATAAGGAAAAGATTTAAGAAAATCATTGTTTCCATAAAATATTCATGAAAATCGCGAAAATTTGCCGGTGTCCAAATGTATTGATCTTCCGATTTTGACGTTTTGTTTTTTAATTTTTTTCTTCCTTAAACCTACTACACCATTGCTAAGGCTGATAGTAAGGCCCCTGAAATGGTTTCCGAACGAAATAATATTTTTTATGTGGCCACCTTTTTATAGACTGTCATTGCAATTTTTATCTATGGCAACATTGGTTTCTGATGTCATCTTGAAAGCTGTCGAAAGTGTGTTTTAGACGGCAAAAATTAAATAAAAACGGTGTAAAACACTTCGTTTTCTACTTAATTTTACAAAAATGGAACTCAACGACGTCATAATTAACCAGCCCGTCGTTATAGACAACGTAAATATCATACAATTTCACATAACACACGTTTTTTCAGTCCGGTTGGCACACCTACGTTTTGTCGAAAAATCAATTGAATTTTTCATTGTAATACTGAAATAATTAGGTCAAAGTACTTTTGAATATTGTGTACACTTGCTAATACGATACTATTGAACGTAACATGCTTTGTATATAAACGGTTTTGAATACAAAGTGAGTCATACTGACGTAGGCCAAGCCATGTATGTTCGAGTTTCTGAAAATTGAGCTTCCCGGTTTTTCAGGGTTCAGGAGTCATCAAAGCAGGTTTTGCTGGTGATCAGATTCCAAAATGCAGATTTCCAAATTAGTAAGTGTTTTTGTAATATTCCTTTCAAAGCTAGGTGGCATAGGCCACAACCACAAAATAGACATCTATAATATTATCGAGCTTATCTCGAGCTATTGGGCTTGGATCTGTCGGCTAGCCTTAATTTTGGTCGTTACATTGAGTCCATAGCCAAAACTGCAGCTAAAAAACTAGGCTTATCCTTTGGAAAGTCAAGCGGTACTTTAAGCCCAAGCTTTTAAGTTTATATCGAGCTCAGGTTCGCTCCTGCTTGGAGTACTGCTGTCACCTCAGGGACGGATCCGCCCGGTATCAGTTAGACGCTCTGGACTCAATAGAGCGACGTGCGAAGAAGCTCATCGATGATGACACTCTCCGAAGCTGGCCTGCAGAGCCTGGACCACCGTCGACGAGTGGCATGCCTCTCGGTCTTCTACCGGATTCATTTCGGGGAGTGTGCGGAGGTTCTACATAATTTGATCCCCCCAGCCCATTCCATCATCGGGCGACAAGGCGCAGCGAGTGGTTTCATCCTTATGTGGTAGAAATACCCCTTATCCGCATGGAGCGATTTATTTCCACATTTATAATGCGGACGGCTAAGGAATTGAACTCTCTGCCGAGATCTGTTTTTCCTGACCACTATAATCTGGGCATCTTTAAGGCAAGAGTGAACAGGCATCTTTTAGGCAAACACGTATCATCCTAGACCTCATCGTCGCTTTCCATCAGGTGCGATTGTGGTCAAGCGTTGGCTTCATCATCATCAGCCCATTTAAGTCCCCACTGCTGGGGCACGGGCCTCCCTCAATCACATGAGGGGTAATTGCCATACTCACCACGCTTGGCAGACAGGTTGGCGAGGGTTTTGATATAAATGCAGAGTTTTCCTTCTCTGGGTGCTGATTATCATGCCAGCAGCTTTACCTTAGTCGCCTTTTACGACACCTCGGTAAGAGTGAGGGTGGCCTATTCTACTCTGCCGGGGACCACACGGCCCCGGCAGAGATTGACCAAAAAAAAAAATTATTGAAATGAAAATGAAATGAAAATTAGGTGAACTCTTGGTCTGATTGATTCCCCTGCTTAAAAGGTACAAAGGATACAAAAAATATGTTTAGTGTAATTACCAGACTCTCCAAGGGATCATGGTTCAAGTCTAACCTGTATGGGAATAGGAACTAGTGCTTGGAAAAGAAATGACTTGTGTACTTACTATCAATTTTTTCAGCATTGGCCGTCCCAAACATGTACGCGTCATGGCTGGTGCATTAGAAGGAGAACTTTTCGTAGGCCCACGGGCAGAGGAACACAGAGGCTTGCTCAGCATAAAGTATCCAATGGAACATGGTATTGTCACAGATTGGAACGATATGGAGAGAGTATGGAATTATATCTATAGCAAGGTTGGTTCTAATAATTAACAATAAAGTTATATTAATGTAATGTAATGTAATGTGGACTCCCTTTTCCGTACTTAGACTCTCTTTCGGTCCATTGTACGTGATGGGTCGACTGACTAATGAAGCCAGCCCAGCTCCGCCCAATAAAGTTATATTGAGAAAGAAAGAAAAATCATTGTAATCCTGTAACAAAAAGAAATTGTGTAGGTAGTCTCTATTATCTACTTATTTATCTATGGCCAACTACAATAACTTTGACCATTAATGAGCCACACTTCAGCTTGAATGGGATGCCTTGACCAGAATGATGCTACAGCCGCCATAGAACTATTGTGAAGCAGTGATAGTCCTGTGTTTCGCCGAGTGAGTGATGATCGGCAGACCCATTCCTGGAGAAAGGGGGGTTTGAAGGTTATGACTATACTGGAGCTAAATTCTTGTGCTCGTGACATTTATTTTTATACAACATACAACTGAAACATAGTTTTTTTGTATGGTTTTCAGGTGATATCCACCATGTTCTCAAAATATGACGAGCATGAGAATTGGGCTCTTGGTTTAGCAGGTGTCAAAAGTATTTCATGCACTGTCAGCCTTTAAACTTCTCCTCCCCATTGATACCCAGCACAGGCATTTAGTATATTATCGTCATCGTCATCGTCAGCCCATTTAAGTCCCCACTGCTGGGGCACGGGCCTCCCTCAATCACATAAGGGGTAATTGCCATACTCACCACGAGTGGCAGACGGGTTGGCGAGGGTTTTTATATAAATGCAGAGTTTTCCTTCTCTGGGTGCTGATGATCATGCCAGCAGTTTTACCTTAGTCGCCTTTTACGACACCTCGGTAAGAGTGAGGGTGGCCTATTCTACACTGCCGGAGACCACACGGCACGTTAGTTTAGTATATTATGGTTGGTTTCAATTTTCACTGAAGCCCGGTCCACTGGAAAACCACCATATGTAGAGCAAATAATTTTGGCTTTAAGAGTGATCAAGTGTGAGATTCTCTGATAGTACCTGTTGTGTTGTGAGTCAAATAAGGTTTTCTACTCTGTTCTTTCCAGGACCAACTATCAACATTCTCCGAGGAGCACCCGGTGCTGCTGACGGAGGCGCCGTTGAACCCGCGGCGAAACCGCGAGAAGTCAGCCGAGGTATTCTACGAGACGTTAAACGTGCCAGCATTGTTCCTGTCCATGCAGGCTGTCTTGAGTTTGTAAGTTACAATATAAATTTAAAAATATAAAATATTTCACAACATCACATACATTGATCTGACTCCGAGATAGGTAGCTCAAGCACCTGTGGATAACAGAATTAACAGTGGGATTCCAAGTATATACATATAATATAATCCTTTTTTTTTGTAAATACATTACTATACACTACATAACACCCAGACCAATACAAACAGCCATGTTCATGCACACAAATGTTTGTACTGTTCAGGGATCGAACCCTTGGACCAAAGGCAGCGTACACTACCACTGTTCCAAACGGGTTGCCTAATATGTATACTTTTTTTTACATTATGGCAGAGAAACAAGCAGACTGCTCACCTGATGGTAAGTGAATGAATGAATGAATGAATGAATGAATGAAAACTTTAAAATGTAAGTAATCACCGCCGCCCATGGACATCTGCGACACGGGGCATCACAGATGCGTTGATACTATAAAGAGGCCAAATCTATAGATTACACATATAACTTAAAGGCTTATAGGTAAAATAAAATAAATATATAAAAAATTAATTGAAAATTTAAAAAACCCCCGACACAACTGAAGCTCTTTTATTTGATACCTATATTGAGGCAGTTAGAACAACAAATGGGTTATTCGTCATTTTCTGACGGCGGCCATCTTGGATTTGAAATTTTTTACAATTAATATATTCTGCTACTCAAGCCCATATGATACCCATATTGTGGGAGTTGTGTTAAAACATAAAATCCAAATCTTTGTGATGGCGGCCATCTTGGATCGATTTTTATCTAACCGAGAAAAGAACACTCCCTCCTTATTCATATTTCAAACAAAAAATACAAAATTAAAATCAGTTAATTTGTTCGGGAGCTACGATGCCATAGACAGCACACACACACACACACAGACACACACAGACACACACACAACACACACACGCACACACACAACACACACAAGCACACAGTCACGCACACAGACACATTACACTTATAACACCCCGTCGTTTTTGCGTCAGGGGGTTAAAAATAGTTTCTTTTCAGGCTTAGGAGCCCATAAAAGTATTTGTTAGTAATTTTTCTCATGTTCAATTTAATTTATATTTTTCCATTTCAATACATTGTCCTCCCCCCCCCATCCCCCCGTCGTTTGTCCTCAGTGCAGAGGGTTGTGGACTATCTTCCGCCAGTTCATTCTATCCTCGGCTGCGTGGATCTTATCACAGACTGTGGTGTTTAGGGTTGAGCTGATTTGATCGTTTGGAATACATTGTAATTAAAAATTTTAATTATTCAATGCAAAATTTTAATTCGGAAATGCAATAAAAAAGGTGAAATATTTATGTTACACAACTATAGAAATATCATGCTAGAATATTTTTTTTGCGAAAAAGAACTGCCTTCAAAATCCATGACCTAAAAAGTGTAAAATAATATTTCTAACACTTTATACACTTCAAATAACATTTTATAACAGTACACTCGAGAAAAGGTGTTACCGAAATCGGCGCCCAATACTCACCACATACCTCAGTTCTGTGGAACGGTTTGGCTGCAGGAGTATTTCCCGACGGCTACGACTTAGGGACCTTCAAGAGAAGAGCGTACTCTTTTTTAAAAAGGCTGGCAACACATTAGCGATCTCTCCGATTTCGCGGATGTTCATGGGTGGCGATTACTTTCCATCAGGTGACTCGCTTGCTCGTTTGTCCGCCTCTATCATAAAAAAAATACTATCTTGTAATTTAATACAACATTCAATTATTCAACAGCAATTAATTGATCTAAGGCTGTATATATAGTGCGGATGGCCCTTTTCTGTAATACAAAAATAGTTTGTATGTCAGCAGCAGACCCCCACAACAGTAGAACATATGACATCACACTGTGGAAATAGCTGAAATAGACCAGTCTTGAGGTCTCGATATCAGTCAGACGCCTAATTTTTCTTATTGAATATGCAGCGGAACTTAGTCTTCCTGCCAAGGCAGCAATATGGGGACTCCACTGCAATTTCGCATCTATAGTTGTACCGAGAAAAACTGTGGAATTATTGATTTGAATAGATTCATTGTTCATCTTAATAATAGTATCGACCTGCCTTACATTTGGCATGGTATCAGAGGTCTTTTTGTAATGTGGGTCATTCACCTTTCTATACCAACTTAAATGCTTCATAAAAGCATCTACATTTCAGATATGCCACAGGCCGCACCACCGGCGTGGTGCTGGACTCCGGAGATGGCGTGACGCACGCGGTGCCTATCTACGAAGGCTTCGCCATGCCGCACAGTATCATGCGCGTAGACGTGGCCGGCCGGGATGTCACCAGATATCTAAGGTATTTTTTTTATTTTTAAGTTAGCCTTTAGCGTCCCACTGCTGAGCAAAGGCCTCCTCCAAATTCCATAAAAACTTTTAACCCCCTTTTTACCCCCTTAAGGGTTGAGTTTTCAAAAATCCCTTCTTAGTGATCACTTTCACTATTCAAAAGTACTTTATTTGCATAGGCTTATATACAGCTCTTACAAATCGTCATACATGAAAAAAATATATAATTTATATCTATGTATATTATACATGTAATTAAACATATATGTCGATACAAAAAATATACTAAGAAATGAATAAATATAATGTGATTCTACCACCGGAATCTGAAAGTTGATTCTGACGAGAAGATCCGGCAAGAAACTCGCCAGTTACTCTTTTTAATCACCAAAATTTTTTTAAGTACAGTATCATAGGTGTAGGCGAACAGTTTATCATTTCCACAAATTCTTGTCATTTAAGTAATCATTAACTGTATAATAGGCTTTTGCCATTAAATAATTTTTAACATGTGTTTTAAATTTAGGCATTGGTAAATCAACAAGCTTTTGTGGTAACTTATTAAATATTTTAATACTCATTCCAACGAATGAATTACCAATCTTATGAAGTCTGAGATGTGGAACAAGGAAGAGAGATGTGGAAAAAGGAACCCCCTTCCCAAATTTCAAGTTTCTAGGGTCAGTAGATTGGGCTGTGGGTGCATTCATAGTCACTTAATACCTTAGTCACTCGGGTTCTCCTTTTATTTATCGCACATCCTCTGAAAAACTGTCATAACACAAAAAGCGAGTTTTGAGAAAAACGCGTTTTCACTATTGGTTACTTCATTAATGTTATTGCTCAAATATCAATGCTGTTTTTTTTTGGTTTCAAAATATTTTAACTGTTGACAAGTTTAATAAACTCTTCTAGAATGTAAAAAAGGCTTAGAACTAAAAAAAAGGCATTTACACAATGTGAAGGTTCTTGTCTTATGACAGTTTTTCAGAGGATGTGCGATATATAGATTTATTTTCCTCCCCTTCCAGGCTCCTCCTCCGCAAGGAGGGCGTGAACCTCCGCACGTCGGCGGAGCTGGAGATCGTGAAGGCGGTCAAGGAGAGGGCCTGCTACCTGTCCCCCAACCCGCTCAAAGAGGAGACCTTGGACACCGAGAGAGCTCACTACACGCTACCTGATGGGACTCAGTTGGAGGTATTTTTTTGTTTATTCAATGGGCTATGAGAATATTATTTTCCAATGCCTTTTACTATTTTAAGTAACTAATTTAAATATTTTTGTAAAATAGCAGGTAGTTATTTTTTAATTAATTTTCAAGCATTTTGAATTCGAAGCGTATTCGTGACGTCATAAATACGCTTAGTGTTCCCATATGACATTTTCCCCAATTTACGGGAAATATTTCGTAAAAAAAATAACATACTTCTAATAATGCCTTCTGATCGGGGAAATTTTGAATCCCTATCTGGTAACATAACGGTAAAGTCTTAGTTTTGGTGTCACTCTGCAAAGAACGTCAAACTAGCGCCATCTGTTACTTGGTCCGGGTGAATAAGTCACTGAGACATTGTTGTCGCCACGAAGTTATACTAAATGTAATCTTCTGAATACAACACAACTAGCGCCATCTGTTACTTGGTCCGGGTGAATAAGTCACTGAGACATTGTTGTCGCCACGAAGGTATACTAAATGTAATCTTCTGAATACAACACAACTAGCGCCATCTGTTACTTGGCCCGGGTGAATAAGTCAATGAGACATTGTTGTCACCTTTCTGAATACAACCTGTCTGAATAGCTAGCGTATCTAGGGTCAAATGAAGGTCAACGCTATTTTATTGAAAATATCCTTGATCCAGTGGTTTTAAATTTAAAAAATATTAAAATATGTTATAAAATACAAATGCCTCGAAACGGTTTTCGAATTGGAACCTGTTTAATTTTTTTCCCATCCCCATTAGGCTATTTGACTTGTTTTGAAATCTTATACTATTTATTGGTGTATAGGAACCCTAAAAATATATTTATTTTCTTTATTATGAATATTTCGTTTAGAAAATCATTATTATAAAGGCTAAGATAAATTAAAAAACAAAAACATTAAATTACTACTAAACAATGTTAAGGTGACGGATAGGGCACATTAGCGACCCCAATCGATTTTAACTTTTTGCTACTAAACCGGATCTATTTTAAACAATTTTGGGGTTACAGCCTCTTGGAAAACGCTTATACAATTTATTAAATAACCATGCACAAATGTTGGGTCTAACGCGTACGCAAAAAATGATTCACGCCAAAAGCGGCCACTTTTGGCGTTGATCAATTTTTCGCGTACTATAACGGACCCAACATTGGTGCATGGTTATTTATAAATAGTATAAGTGTTTGCCTAGAGGTTGTAACTCTGAAATTGTTTAAAATAGATCCGGTTTAATAGCTAAATATTAAAATCAATTGGCGTCGCTAGTGTGCCTGTACCCGTCACCTTAAATGAAAATCAAGCCGTGAGGACAATAGTAGTGAAAGTGTGTATGAATTTAAACTTAATATTATTTTCTATATCCATAATTTCGTTTAGAAAATCATTATATATATACTTTTTTAATATAGCTCTACCTGAAGATAATCTGCTAATGTCAAGTAGCTTATTGAGTAATAAGGTAGTCAACAGTCGAAGTCAGTCAAAGTCACAGTCACTCAATAAAACGCCGGTGCTTTACGTTTTATCGACCTACGGATTCAGCGGATATCACTCTAAAAGCAATGGCCGGTTTTAAGACTCTATTAGGTCCAAGCTAGTTGTCATTAGACAACTCACTCGACACACAATATCAGTGTTAAAAACGATTCTTATTATTAGGATCACTTTTCGGCCCTTAACTGCACAAATAAACACCAAATTTGTACACTAAAAACCACGAGACACTAATTTAAAACCTTTGAATTGCATCATCCCACGCGGCTTGTTTTAGCCCTACCCGCCGAATCCAAAATCATCCTTACTAATATTATAAAGGCGAAAGTTTGTTTGGATGGATGTATGGATGGATGTTTGTTCCTCTTTCACGCAAAAACTACTAAACGGATTTTAATGAAACTTTACAGTAATATAGCTTATAGATCAGAATAACACATAGGCTATAATTTATAAAGATATTGTGTGAACGCAGACGAGAGATGGAGATCTCCAGGGACCTCAGAGGAATATTAAGCATGGGTTGCGACAAAATGCAGCCATTGCACATATTCAAAAGGTACTTTAAAATCACGGTCCCTACAAGGGATGAATGGAGACAAGGTCTACAACACCCCGATAAGGACAGTCTCATATGGTACACCGATGGTTCCAAAATGGAATCGGGGTCGGGTGCTGGTATCTACTCTAATGGATGTAGCACAAGTCAAAGCATGGGCAAATATGTGACGGTTTTCCAAGCGGAAACTTATGCTATAATTGCGTGTGCACAGGAGATTGTAAACTGCAATGTCGTGGGGAAAACTGTTTACATTCTCAGTGACAGCCAAGCTGCGCTTAAGGCCCTGAATTCATACAGGGTAGACTCCAAGCTAGTTCTGAACTGTGTGAAGACTCTCAATAAACTTGGCAGACAGAACACGGTCAAGCTAGTATGGGTGCCGGGACATGTAGGGGTTCTCGGGAACGAGGCAGCCGATGAACTGGCTCGTAAGGGCTCGGAACGAAGATTTGTTGGACCTGAGCCTTTTGTGGGACTCTCCGCGAGTACCGTTAGGGCAGCTTTTGATGCACATGGCAATGAAAAACGAAACCTGGAGTGGCAAGCAACAGTTGGACTGGAGCACTCCAAAAAATTCATTGGAAATATGGCCACGGGATTCAACAGTAAGCTGTGCAGTGTCAATAAGGGCCAGATGCGTCTGCTCGTGGGAGCATTCACAGGACACTTTGGCACTAAGGACTTCCTGTGCAAAATGGGACTGGCCAGCAGCACTACCTGTAGAGTCTGTGGCGAACAGGACGAGTCCATATCACACCTGCTGTGTGAATGCGACGCGTTGGCAGGCATGAGAATGAGGCTGATGGGCTTAGCTTATCCTAGCCCAGAAGATTACAGGCTACTCCCCTTGAAGTGTATATTGCATCTAATGCAATATATTCACAGGGAGATAGTAGGAATATAGGGTAATGGGGATGACACAAAAGATCCCATTGGGTCGAAGTGTCGCTGGCTATTCTTAGTCAGCCCCCAATAGCAAGATAAGATAAGAACGCAGACGAAGTCGCGGGCAAAAGCTAGTTATAAAATATAAGGATTATTGAATCTGTCAAAAACGCATCATTCAGCAATATGGCGTCGAGTGACGTCAACCTTTTGTAAACAAGTAGGAAATTCGATAGCACACGATTAATTTGATAGATGATTAGTGTCCCGCATGGGTAGAACACAATGGCGCCGAGTCTGCCGTCACTCCTTTTGCTTACAAAAGGCTGACGTCACAGAAAAGAAATGCGTTGGTGATTTAGCAGTCTCATCTTAACGTCTCGTCAAATATTTGTAATAATATTTCCACTGGATATGGTCAATATACCTACAATATTGATGAGACTATCGACAGCTCATGTCGAATCAAGCACTTCCAAATTTCGTCGGCTTTGTAACGCGTTCAGTTGTCTAATTGGTAGAACATTCACCTGGACTGTGGAAGGTGTGGGTTCGAGTCCCGCAACACGAGATAAAAATTTTAAGTGTGTTATTTACTTAAGGCGACGGGTAGTCCTAACTAGCGACACCATTCGTTTTTAATTGTTAGCTACTAAACCGGATCT
Source organism: Marasmia exigua (assembly GCA_019059595.1). Taxonomy (NCBI): domain Eukaryota; kingdom Metazoa; phylum Arthropoda; class Insecta; order Lepidoptera; family Crambidae; genus Marasmia; species Marasmia exigua. The sequence continues at coordinate 10,320,236 of CM032490.1, forward strand.
ATTTTAAATGTTTTCGGGGTTTCAACCACTCGGCAAACATTTATACTATTTATTAATTAAGTATGCACAAATGTTGGGTCCTTTTTTGTACGCGAAAAATTGACTACCGCCAAAAGCGGCCACTTTTAGCGTGAATCAATTTTTTGCGTACAAATGTTGGGTCCGCATTTGTGCATGGTTATTTAATTAATAGTATAAGTGTTTATCGAGAGGTTGTAACCCCGAAATTGTTTAAAATAGATCCGATTTAGTAGCTAACAATTAAAATCGATGGGCGTCGCTAGTGTGCCCTACCTATTGATAATTTGGAAAAATTGATTGATAAAAATTTCAACTATGTGTCACATAGTATATTTTTCTCTTTAATTGTGAAAACTAAGCATGTATTTTTGTTGCAGATCGGACAGGCGAGGTTCAGGGCACCAGAAGTACTGTTCAGGCCTGACCTCATCGGCGAGGAGTGTGAAGGTAACATTTTTATATTGGGCCGAGCTGGCTTCGTTATGCTGTTCGTTATCTTTTTTTTTTTTAATGATATAGGTGGCAGAAGAGCAGACAAATCGCCTGATGGTAAGCGATTACCGCCGCCCACGGACGCCTGCAACACCAGTGGTGTCACAAGTGCGCTGCTTACCTTTTAACCCCCCTTCCCCTGGATTGGGTCTCCGGTACCCTCACTCACACAGCGCATGCACTGCTTCACGCCGGTTTTCTGTGAGGACGTGGTATTACTCCGGTCGAGCCGGCCCATTCATGCCGAAGCGTGGCTCTCCCACTGTTGAACTCTTATCTCGACAGAAACCAGCGTCGTGAAGTGCTGTGACCTTGTGAGACACTGGCAATATTCGTCTAAAATATGGATTTTATTTCTATTATTAGCCAATTGATTTATATTTTTAGCTACATAACTGGTTCTGTTTTTAACGATTGCGGGATCAGAGGCACGGCGTACACGTAAACATTTTTTTTAATAATTTAGTACTGCTTTTAACTACAAGAGCTAGCTTGCTTCTGTAGTCAAAAAATTGGTTAACAGTTACTTTTAAGGCCCTACATAAGCGAAACTACCGCCAAAAGATTTATATTGATTGTGGCGATTATGACATCTTTAAATACTTAAAGGAAATAGTGAGCCAAAAATATATTTTGTACCAGAGTCATAAAGTCTACTTTTCATCACCCACTATGAGAAAATAAAAGGCGTCTCATATTTTATTGTAATATTATTATTATAATAATAATTCTCACAACATCTCATACGTTGACCTGATTCCGTACTAAGTAGCTTAAGCACTTGTGTTACAGATATCAGACAACAGAGGAACACAAATATATACTTAAATACATATATTACACCCAGACACTGAACAAACACAAGTGTTCATCGCACGAATGTTTGTCCAGGGTGGGGATCGAACCCACGACCTTTGGCGTAAGAGGCAGGGTCACTACCAATTGCGCCATCCGGTCATTATTTTTATAAAACATTGAGACATTGATCCAAAGAGCTATGGAGCGGAGCATCCTAGGTGTTAAACTCGCGGATAAAGTGCGAAATACCATAATCCGCTCACAAACCGACATTATGGACGTAGGTGAAAAATCCGCAAAGCTGAAATGGAACTGGGGACTTGGGCAACATAGTGTGGCCAATACTGTGAGAATGCACCCGGAGAGATGGATCTGTCACCGGAAAATAACAAGATCCGTAAGGTTATTAATTTACTAGGAAGTTTATAAACTTTCGTAGGATTCTAAACGGGAGATAAATTGAATTATTTTACGTACACATTTTCGTAAATTTATCAATTATCTATTTTATATTGTTCGACCAATCACTTAATCTCTTTTAAATATACGAATCATTGAAATACGTAAAATAACACACTGCTCTCTGATTGGTCAATCTTCATAGTGGCAATGCCAATCAGATCGCGCTTAGCGTTTGGATATTGCTTACTTATTATTTTACGAGTGAGTTCAGTAAGTTTATAAATGTACGAAAGTGTGGACGTAAAATAATACAATTTATCTCCCGTTTACAATCCTACGAAAGTTTATAAACTTCTTCTTTTCCGCCCGCTAAGTGCGCGGAAAAGAACTTTTCCGCAAGCTAAAGTGCGCAGAAAAGATTTTTTCCGCCCGCTAAAGTGCGTGGTAAAGATTTTTTCCGCCCGCTAAATTGTGCAGAAAAGATCTTTTCCGCTCGCTTAAGTATGCAGAAAAGATCTTTTCCGCCCGCTAAAGTGTACAGAAAAGATCTTTTTCGCCCGCTAAAGTGTGCAGAAAAGATCATTTCCGCCCGCTAAAGTGTGCAGAAAAGATCTTTTCCGCCCGCTAAAGTGTGCAGAAAAGATCTTTTCCGCCCGCTAAAGTGCGCAGAAAAGATCTCTTCCGCCCGCTAAAAGTTTCTTATAGAATACATCATCTTTGGGTGTACTCGTCCTATTCGAATAGGGGTGATGAAAAATAAAAAACGAAATATAAGGTTACCTTACTCTATGGTTAACCGAAGCAGAGCAGTCTCCCAAGGTGGCACCTGTTCGCAAAGTGATGCGATGATGTTATTAATCGATTACTATCCCCAGGTCTCCACGAGGTGCTTATGTTCGGCATTCAGAAGTCCGACATGGACCTCCGCAAGGTGTTATACCAGAACATCGTGCTCAGCGGCGGCTCCACGCTGTTCCGGGGCTTCGGCGACCGCCTGCTCGCCGAGATACGCCGGCTCGCGCCCAAGGACATGAAGATCCGGGTGAGGGACGCACTGTGCATATCTGCATCTTGCGTTTATTGTACGATATAGGCATCGGGGATAGCCTGCTCGCCGAGATACGCCGGCTCGCGCCCAAGGACATGAAGATCCGGGTGAGGGACGCACTGTGCATATCTGCATCTTGCGTTTATTGTACGATATAGGCATCGGGGATAGCCTGCTCGCCGAGATACGCCGGCTCGCGCCCAAGGACATGAAGATCCGGGTGAGGGATGCACTGTGCATATCTGCATCTTGCGTTTATTGTACGATATAGGCATCGGGGATAGCCTGCTCGCCGAGATACGCCGGCTCGCGCCCAAGGACATGAAGATCCGGGTGAGGGACGCACTGTGCATATCTGCATCTTGCGTTTATTGTACGATATAGGCTTCGGCGACCGCCTGCTCGCCGAGATACGCCGGCTCGCGCCCAAGGACATGAAGATCCGGGTGAGGGACGCACTGTGCATATCTGCATCTAGCGTTTACTGTACGATATAGGCTTCGGCGACCGCCTGCTCGCCGAGATACGCCGGCTCGCGCCCAAGGACATGAAGATCCGGGTGAGGGACGCACTGTGCATATCTGCATCTTGCGTTTATTGTACGATATAGGCATCGGGGATAGCCTGCTCGCCGAGATACGCCGGCTCGAGCCCAAGGACATGAAGATCCGGGTGAGGGACGCACTGTGCATATCTGCATCTTGCGTTTATTGTACGATATAGGCTTCGGGGATCCGCCTGCTCGCCGAGATACGCCGGCTCGCGCCCAAGGACATGAAGATCCGGGTGAGGGACGCACTGTGCATATCTGCATCTAGCGTTTACTGTACGATATAGGCTATCGGGGATCCGCCTGCTCGCCGAGATACGCCGGCTCGCGCCCAAGGACATGAAGATCCGGGTGAGGGACGCACTGTGCATATCTGCATCTTGCGTTTATTGTACGATATAGGCATCGGGGATAGCCTGCTCGCCGAGATACGCCGGCTCGCGCCCAAGGACATGAAGATCCGGGTGAGGGACGCACTGTGCATATCTGCATCTTGCGTTTATTGTACGATATAGGCATCGGGGATAGCCTGCTCGCCGAGATACGCCGGCTCGCGCCCAAGGACATGAAGATCCGGGTGAGGGACGCACTGTGCATATCTGCATCTTGCGTTTACTTGTACGATATAGGCTTCGGCGACCGCCTGCTCGCGCCCACGGACATGAAGATCCGGGTGAGGGCCGCACTGTGCATAAAGATATGGATTATATGTTTTAACACAACTCCCACAATATGGGTATCATATAAAAGGGCTTGAGTAGCAGAACATATTAACTGTGAAAAATTTCAAATCCAAGATGGCCGCCGTCAGAAAATGACGAATAACCTATTTGTTGTTCCAACTGCCTCAATATAGGTATCAAATGAAAGAGCTTTAGTTGTGTCGGGGGTTTATGAAATTTTCAATTTAATTTTTTAGCTACTAAACCGGATGATGACATTCGAAGGCTGGCTGGTGTGGGCTGGATGATAGTGGCCGAAAATCAGGAGCAGTGGCGTGCATTAGGGGAGACCAATGTCCAGCAGTGGAATCAGAAAATGACGAATAACCTATTTGTTGTTCCAACTGCCTCAATATAGGTGTCAAATGAAAGAGCTTTAGTCGTGTCGGGGCTTTTTAAATTTACAATTTTTCAGATATGGGTTGTTCTTCTTTTTTATCGACAATGAGCCTGTCTTCAGTAATTTATGAAGTAATTAATTATATAAAAATATATACGTTACACCATCAAGATATTCCTAATTTACCATGAAATAATGACATCGTTTTATCACATCGTAGGTACTTTAGCGTGACTGAAATATGTAAAAAAAATATTACACAGAGTGACGGAGGTGTAAATGGCACTAATTCGGAGGACGTGACGGAGGTGTTGATTTCAATCAAAAAATATTCTTTATCAATTAAATTTTACATCATATAATAGTCCATCTGTAAAATAGTACATTAACGAATATTAAGGACATACTATTTATTATTTGTAGTCTGTTATCTAAAAGTTAAATGTTGATTTGTAAGTTTGGCTCATTGTCGATAAAAAAGAAGAACGACCCATATATACATTTTACTCTATGGATAAACTACTATTAACAGCAGCGTGGCAACACCTTAGGTTTACCCGCTAACCCGTGTCCCCCGTCCCGCAGATCTCGGCGCCGCAGGAGCGGCTGTACTCGACGTGGATCGGCGGCTCGATCCTGGCTTCGCTGGACACGTTCCGCAAGATGTGGGTGTCCAAGCGCGAGTACGACGAGGAGGGCCACCGCGCCGTGCACCGCAAGACCTTCTAGGCGTACGTCTAATATACATGTACACATCCTCAGTTTTGTCTAGGGATATCGCAAAAATTCCAACTGACTATAAATATATATGTCACCGGAAAATAACAAGATCCGTAAGTTTATCAATTTACTTGGAAGTTTATAAACTTTCGTAGGATTCTAAACGGGAGATAAATTGTATCATTGACGACCCGATTGGAACAGTGGTAGTGCACGCTGCCTCTGATACAAGGGTTGCGGGTTCGATCCCCGCACAGTACAAACATTTGTGTGCATGAACATGTTTGTTTGTATTGGTCTGGGTGTTTGCTATGTATTATAAGTATGTATTTACAAAAGAAAAGTATTATATGTATATATTTGTAATCCCACTGTTGATTCTGATATCCGTAATACAGGTGCTTGAGCTACCTATCTCGGAGTCAGATCAATGTATGTGATATTGTGAAATATTTATTTATTTATATTATTTTACGTCCACACTTTCGTACATTTATAAACTTACTGAACTCACTCGTAATAATAGGTAAGCAATATCCAAACGCTACGCGCAATTTGATTGGCATTGCCACTATGAACATTGACAAATCAGAGAGTAGTGTGTTATTTTACGTGTTTCAAAGATTCGTATATTTAAAAGAGTTTCTGGGATTGGTCGGACCATATAAAATAGTTTATAAATTTACCGTGTGACGACAATTTATCTCCCGTTTACAATCCTACGAAAGTTTATAAACTTCCTAGTAAATTGATAAATTTACGGATCTTGTTATTTTCCGGTGACATATACCAATATTTATGCTCAGAATGTCAAAACGATTTTTTTTTTGCAAAATCCCTTGACAAAGTTGAGATGTGTACATTTGCGAGCATTTCAAAAGAGTCCTTTTTGAAACTCCAATTAGCCCAAAAACCTGTGAACGAGTTGGCAACACCTGTATATAGGTAGAGACGGCCACACGTCGGGTCATACAATCTAACAAAAACCTTCGGATGAAGAAATGTTTGTATAACCTAACTTGTAGCTGTCTGTGCGTGGAGCAAGTGTTTGTGTACTGACACACCCTGTGTTAAGGAAAGTGTCGAGTTGTAAATAATTATTAATTTTATTTTGGTGCATTTTAAGCTGTATGGTTGCAATGAATTATGAATTTATTGAGCGCGCGCGTTCTCTACACGAAGTATCGGTGAACATCCAGCCATTCTTGAGAACATTTTGTATTCCTTACCGTGTATCCATCATCATCATCATTTTAGCGTTCTGCCCCGGTTGCGTCCCAAGCCCATGGTCCGCTTTCCCACATAGACTCCTCCACTTCGCACGGTCTCGTGGCCCTCCTGACTCGTAGTCACACTAAATTGTCACACTAGTGTGAAAAAGCCCCTCCCGACTCGTAGTCACACAAGATTGTCATACCAGTGTGAAAAACCCCTCCCGGCTCGAAGTCACACTAGATTGTCACACCAGTGTGAAAAACCCCTCCCGACTCGTAGTCACACAAGATTGTCACACCAGTGCGAAAAACCCCTCCCGACTCGTAGTCACACAAGATTGTCCCACCAGTGTGAAAAACCCCTCCCGACTCGTAGTCACACTAGATTGTCACACCAGTGTGAAACACCCCTCCCGACTCGTAATCACACATGATTGTAACACCAGTGTGAAAAACCCTCCCGACTCGTAGTCACACTAGATTGTCACACCAGTGTGAAAAACCCTTCCTGACTCGTAGTCACACCAGTGTGAAAAACCCCTCCCGACTCGTAGTGATACAAGATTGTCACACCAGTGCGAAAAACCCCTCCCGACTCGTAGTGATACAAGATTGTCACACCAGTGTGAAAAACCCCTCCCGACTCGTAGTGATACAAGATTGTCACACCAGTGCGAAAAACCCCTCCCGACTCGTCACACTTGATTGTCACACCGCTGTCAAAAAACCCCTCCCGACTCGTAGTCACACTAGATTGTCACACCACTGTGAAATACAGGATTTTGTTTCTTGTTTGTCACACTACCAATTTTTCTACACCATAATATCACTTGCCATTCATAAATAATGATGTCCAGTAAAACTACATAGTTTGTTAAATGAAAATAAAACCTTCAAATATATTTTTAACCCAAGAAAATGTCCCAATGATATTTCACCATTTAAAAGTTTATAAAATTATCTTTATCAGTTTGGTCGACCCTTCTATTTTCAATGTTAATTTACTTTTAATCGAATAATACTGTTAATAATTTTAGTATAATAATCCCACTATTCTTTTATATGGTTTACTTTTTAAACCGATTGCTTTTTGCCATAAACTCTACTGACAATAAAGATAGTAACACTATTTTACCGATACATGTGGAAAAAATATCTTAGAGCATTGAAAAAAATGGTTTATTCCCGCTGTCCACCCTCTGCTAGTCCACCCCGGGTGGACATCGAAACGAGTATTTAAAAAAATCCCGTTATCCATCCCTTCTCGTTTGAAAGAGGGGGTGGACAGAGTGTTTTTTTTAAACAATAGTTTCACTGTCCAACCGGGGTGGACTAGCAGAGGGTGGACAGCGGGAACAAACCGGAAAAATTACTATTTCAGATCACATCGACTTTATTGTGGGTACTGCATTAGCAATGATGTTATAAATATAAAGCATGTGGAAAAATCAGTAGTCACAAATACAAACGAGAAAAAAAATCCTTTTTATCAGTTGAAAAACGTTTCCAAGCGTTACATACGTTTCTAAAATTCGTACAAAAACCGATATTTAGAATGGTTGGACAAAACTGATCGTTGTATGGATGTACCTATTTACCGATGGACTCTATATCATATGAAAGAGACGCAAAGAATAAATAAAGATTATTATAGGGATAAAAATCCTATGATTAATTTTGAAATATATTCTAATAATAATTGACTACAATTTTGAAAGACAATATATTTTTGTCTCTTTCATAAGTAGCGAATTGTCATGCTAAAAAGCTTCGTATTAAATAAAGACAGTGGGTTCATATCCCGGTGCGACGTGTACGTGAAAATCGCGAGACCCCGGCTAATATTTTGTTCATACTATGCTTAGTATTTAATGATGATTTCTTGCTATTTTGTGCCCTCATTTCTAATTTTGTGCTCTAGTGGATTATGAATAAAACATTTATATTTGTGGTGCCGCTAATTTGATATCATGACTGCGGAACCACAGTCTTTGCTCACAAAGTATTATTCATGAAATGATGTTAAGTACATCAAATTTTTGTTATCATTTACTTAAGGTGACGGGTAGGACACACTAGCGACACCAATCGATTTACATTGTTAGCTACTAAACCTTTATCTTTTTTAAATAATTCAGGGTTACAACCTCTCGGCAAACACTTATACTATTTATTAAATAATCATGCACAAATGTTGGGTCCGTTTTTGTACGCGAAGAATTGAATAAATTTTTCGCGTACGCGTTGGACCCAACATTTTTTCATTGTTATTTATTAAATAGTGTAAGTATTTGCCCAGAGGTTGTAACCCCGAAATTGTTAAAATTGATCCGGTTTAATAGCTAAAAATTAAAATCGATTGGCGTTGCTAGTGTGCCCTACCCGTCACCTTAATACAGTATATTCCGTGGTCCGCAGTCTTGATATCAAATTGGCGGGACCAGAAAAAAATTATGTTTTTTTTCATAATCCACCCGAGCACAAAATCATCATTAGAAAAAGTAAGTTAAGTATCAGCCTATATACAATCCCACTGCAGGGCAAAGGCCTCCATCATAGAAATCAAGTCATCGCTACTACGATGGGATTAGGCTTAATCACCACGCTTGCCTAATGCGGATTGGTGATCACAATTCCGAGCTATGTTTGAAAAATTCGAAACATACCTTTGCTCGATCCGGGAATTGAACCCAGGACCCCGAAATCACGGCCTGGTACTTAAACCACTAGACCAACAGGGCGACAGGGTGACATCAATATTATAGCTGTCATTTTAATCAAGATATATTTTACGGACTTTTAGTCATCGTCAGCCCATTTAAGTCCCCACTGCTGGAGCACGGGCCTCCCTCAATCACATGAGGGGTAATTGCCATACTCCCCACGCTTGGCAGACGGGTTGGCGAGGGTTTTGATATAAATGCAGAGTTTTCCTTCTCTGGGTGCTGATGATCATGCCAGCAGCTTTACCTTAGTCGCCTTTTACGACACCTCGGTAAGAGTGAGGGTGGCCTATTCTACTCTGCCGGTGACCACACGGACTTTTGGTAATGGTAGTGAATGTGTAAGCTTTACACTGACCGTGGGAGAGCCAAGCTTCGGCATGAATGGGCCGGCTCTACCGGAGTGATACCACGGTTTACAGAAAACCGGCGTGAAGCAGCACTGTGCTGTGTTCCGCTGCGTGAGTGAGGGTACCGGAGGCTAACAGATCAACAGAGCGATAAATACTAAGCATAATATGAAAAAAATATTAGCCGGGGTTTCGCATTCTTGAGGTACACCGGTGCGACGCAGTGATGCTGTCTGCGTTCAAAACTCGACTTGACGTCGTCTGTACACTGTGGCTACATTCTCACTGTGTGGCTTTTTCTCTCTTTAGGTTATCAAATGTGCATTATTTAGTGTAAGCTATCATGAGCCTTTGTATTTTAATATTTAAACTAGATGAAACTATGTTTATTTCTAATAAATTATTTTTTTCGAATTTGCGTTTTTCTATCCCTCTTATTCCAAAACGGGGCTTAAAATAAGTAGTGGGATTAATACTGGGAATAACTGAAGAACTAGAATAAACATTATAAAACTAAGTTTAACATTATTTAGTATGTCAACTATAATACTCAAGTTTAACCACCTAGTTTAAAATGAGTACTAAAATAATAACCTCAAAATATTGATTCAGTAACCATGACAACTTATACCTGTGACAGTTCATTCCGTTTTGCACGAAAGTTATTAGTGAGAAAGTAGTCAATTTATTTTTGCATTTAATCCCAAAAAAGAAAGCAATACCTAATGCATATTACTTGGAAACCATACTTAGAGGTCAATATATTAATTTATTGTTGCTTTTAAAACCAATCTAAAATAATTTTACTTCAAACAACAAAACAAGGTTGTGTAAAATGAAAAGTCACTGAACGAATGGTTGAATGATTCGATCAATTTTGACACTATCCTGCATTACTAAAAGGACTATGGTTAGTCGAGGATTTGTAATAAAAAATTAAGTACTAACATTATGCCGTAATAATAATGAACTTGCTAGTTTAGGATTAAAGCCGGTATTAGAGTAGTTTTTTGTACTAGGAGGGAATATGTCCTGAACGTATTTTACCTTATCACAAAACGCAATCCCATAAAAAACAAAACTTGTCAAAAAATCCAAGTCTCATACTCAGTTGTTTTACCGTGAAAAATTCCGAGATCTATTTTACCAAATCGGTTATTAACTTTGCAATCGGTTGTGTTTTCATGCAATGGTCGAGTAAAATATTCAATAACCGATTGCCAAGTTTTGATTTTTATGGGATATCATTTCTTTGTAGTCCACCTACTTTTTTCTTTCTGGTACCTTCACCTTTAACTGCAAACGTAACTTTGTAATATATTTATGTAAGATTACAAAGTTATTCATGCAGTTGGTGTATTTAGAAAACTGGACCGAAATTAAAAAATAAAGTTTTCCCATGATTAAGACACTAAATTCTATTTATATTCTAAATTTAAAGCTTCTATGTCTGCTAAAAGTGAGGACTTATGATGATTGGTGAGTCAGTGAGTCAATCAGTGAATGAGTGACAAAATTCAGAAACTTTAACAACTTGTCATTTTTAAACTACTCGTTCAATATGACTGAAATTTTAAATATACCGTGTTTATAGAATGCCTGATTAGTTACTGAAAATTCAGGCTTCTTGTTTTATCCACAACGAAATTAAAGGGAGGTCGAAAATAGCCTGAATTGCTTCGAGAAAAGGATAGTACGGCCGTGCCGCTTTTGCTCGATCTGCCGCCACATGAAAAAAAACATCCAGATGCAATGCCAAGATTGCATGTGTGTCAATAGCAAAATCTATGATGGAAATTTAACAGGCCTTTATAGGAAATGTTAGCAGTACCTACACCAGGTGGCGCCACTAGCAACCGAACATGACGAGATGTTGTCCACAGTTATTATCACAGTTCTTTTTCTAAGTATTTTTACCTTACTATAATAATAATAAGTTAATTTTTAAATAAATAATAATAAATAATTTAATTCGACTTAATTAACCATCAAGATTGGCACTTCCATGGAGAGTGGATGTTTGCCTGCAGGTGCAACAAATAATAATTGTGTAAAAAAATTTAAATGCACCAATAAGGAAACAGCTTATCTAGGTAGTGATTGGCTAAAAATATGACAGGTGACATGTTTATATTTTGGTTGATGTTATGAAAATGGAAGCGACCATCTTGTTTTTTTTCCTTTTTCTGTTATGGGTGGTCAAAAATAGGGCTGTGTTTAAAAATAAAACAATTGTAAACGGAAGAATAAATCATATTGAGAATAATTACCCATTCCACTTCTGTCGTTTTCATAAAATAAAACATCCAATGAAAGTTATATATTTCTACATTTAATAATAACAAAAATATACCTCTTACACAGTAACTTCAGCGTATGTAATACAATATTATATTGTAGGTAACATTACTAAAATTCGTCGTTCTCGAAGGGGTGGTGTTTGTGCCCGAGAGACCTGCGAAGAAAAAAAATGTTTTCAGTTTCTTAGGCACTGGCGGGCCCTCTTTGATCTAGGTAGGGGGAATTTTTTAAAACATGTATAAAATTGTAGTCTAAATCAAAAGATGTATATCTATAGCTTCGTTATAAACATTAATTCAAAGTGGGCGCGCGCCCACGCATACTCCCCAGCGAAGTATGAAAATGAGCTAGTGTCTATGTTTATCTGCCCAGTGACTTGGAAGAGGGGCAAAGTGACTTTAACAAAGTGTACTCACGCAGTCATAGGCCCGAGGCGGCCGTCATACAGAAATGGAAAAGTAATCAACTATTTAAATAGTAGCGGTCACTTTCGCAAAGTGACTTTAACAAAGTGTACTCACGCAGTCATAGGCAAGGGACAGCCGTCATACAGAAAGGGAAAAGTCTCCAACTATTTTGACATTAGCGGTCACTTTCGCAAAGTGACTTTAACAAAGTGTACTCACGCAGTCATAGGCCCGAGGCGGCCGTCATACAGAAAGGGAAAAGTCTTTTAATAGTAGCGGTCACTTTCGCAAAGTGACTAACAAAGTGTACTCACGCAGTCATAGGCAAGGGACAGCCGTCATACAGAAAGGGAAAAGTCTCCAACTATTTTGACATAAGCGGTCACTTTCGCAAAGTGACTTTAACAAAGTGTACTCACGCAGTCATAGGCCCGAGGCGGCCGTCATACAGAAAGGGAAAAGTAATCAACTATTTTAATAGTAGCGGTCACTTTCGCAAAGTGACTTTGACAAAGTGTACTCACGCAGTCATAGGCCCGAGGCGGCCGTCATACAGAAAGGGAAAAGTAATCAACTATTTTAATAGTAGCGGTCACTTTCGCAAAGTGACTTTAACAAAGTGTACTCACGCAGTCATAGGCAAGGGACAGCCGTCATACAGAAAGGGAAAAGTGTCCAACTATTTTGACATTAGCGGTCACTTTCGTAAAGTGACTTTAACGAAGTGTACTCACGCAGTCATAGGCACGAGACGGCCATCTTACAGAAAGGAAAAATTAATCAACTATTTTAACAGTGGCGGTCACTTTCGCAAAGAGACTTTAACAAAGTGTACTCACACAGTCCTATGACTGTGTGAGTACACGAGACGGGCGTCATACAGAAAGGGTAAAGTCTCCAACTATTTTGACATTAGCGGCCACTTTCGCAAAGTGTACTCACACAGTCCTATGACTGTGTGAGTGCACGAGACGGGCGTCATACAGAAAGGGTAAAGTCTCCAACTATTTTGACATTAGCGGCCACTTTCGCAAGTGACTTTAACAAAGTGTACTCACGCAGTCATAGGCACGAGCCGGCCGTTGCAGTCGAAGCTGTTGATCAGCTGGACGTCCTCAGCCGACAGCTTGAAGTCCAGCACGTCGAAGTTGCTTGCGATACGAGACTTGGTCACCGACTTTGGTATCACTATTATGTTGCGGTCGATCTGGTATCTGAAGGTAGATAAATAAAATATAAGATATTATCGCATACAACTACCTGACCTTAAGGCGACGGGTAGGGCACACTAGCGACGCCAATCGATTTACATTTTTAGCTACTAAGCCGGATCTATTTTAAACAATTTGGGGGTTACAACCTGTCGGCTAACACCTATCATCATCATCATCATCAGCAACCCATACTCGTCCACTGCTGGACATAGGTCTCCCCTAATGCACGCCACTGCTCCCGATTTTCGGCCACTCTCATCCAGCCCACACCAGCCAGCCTTCGAATGTCATCATCCCATCTTGTCGCAGGGCGTCCTACACTACGCTTACCGAGTCGCGGTCTCCGCTCAAGGACTTTACGGCTCCAACGGCTGTCAGTTCTGCGGCTAATATGACCAGCCCACTGCCACTTCAGTTTGCTAATTCACCTATACTATTTATTTAATACTTATAGTTAACGGTTTGGTCTGCTTTTGCAATCGAATTTTGGATTACCGCCAAAAATGGCCGCTTTTAGCATGAATCATTCGCGTACGCGTTGGACGCAACATTAGTGCATGGTTATTTAATAAATAATATAAGTGTTTGCCTAGAGGTTGTAACCCCGAAATTGTTTAAAATAGATCCGGTTTAGTAACTATAAATTAAAATCAATTGGGGTCGCTAGTGTGCCCTACCCGTCACCTTAATACTTATACTCAACATTTTTTGCTTTTTACCCGACTACGGCAAAGCAAAAGGAGGGTTATGATTTTGACAGGCTATGTATGTATGTATGTATGTATGTATGTATGTATGTATGTATGTATGTTCATCTGTTTCCACGTAACTTCTTAACTACTTATCAGAATTCGACAAATGACATATCATTATAAGCGTCTTGATCGTCCGCTGGTTATAGGCTATATGAAGTTTCACAAAATCTAATGTGGCGCCCTCTAGCGGACAAAACATACAGAGTAAAAAAATAAAGTTATGATAAATATGCCGTGTTTGGTATCATTTGAAAGCGCTTGACTTGTACATTTTGAATATATATATATATATATATTACTAGCACTTGGACACCAAAATAGTACAAATAAAATAAAAGTAAAAAAACTAAAACCCAACTACGACAAAAAACGTCGCTGAAAAAGTATAAAACAAGCCTTCGTTGTCAATTTATGCAATATTCACTATGTAGAGATAAAATTTCATGTTTGGAAAGGCGTAGTCACACGTTAAATATACTACCCTTTGACAACGTGTGACTGCGGATTTCCAAACATGAAATTTTATCTCTACATAGTGAATATTGCATAAATTGACAACGAAGGCTTGTTTTATACTTTTTCAGCGACGTTTTTTGTCGTAGTTGGGTTTTAGTTTTTTTACTTTTTGTACTCGAAATTTGAATTACCGCCAAAACTGACACTTTTCTGAATGTCGAGTGAAAAACAGTTTTATAACTTTACCAAGATTTATTCCTCAGAATCACTTTTGCCATAAAATGTATTAAAGTAAAGTAAAGTATCAGCCTATATACTGTCCCACTGCAGGGCAAAGACCTCCATCATAGAAATCAAGTCATCGCTACTATGATGGGATTAGGCTTAATCACTACGCTTGCCAAATGCGGATTGGTGATCACAATCCAGAGCTATGTCCGAAATATTCGAAATTGGCCGGACCGGGACCCCGAGATCACGGCCTGGTGCTTAAACCACTAGACCAACAGGGCGACAGGGTGACATTAATATTATAGCTGTCATTTTAATCAAGATATATTTTACGGACTTTTGGGCAATGGTAGTGATATCAAGCCTCCTGATATCAGTAACGCAGGTGCTTGAGCTACCTATCTCGGAGTCAGATCAAGTTTTTTTTAAATAATATTTTCACAACATCACATACATTGATCTGACTCCGAGATAGTCTACTGTGGAGATAGGTAGCTCGAGCACCTGTGTTACGGATATCAGAATCAACAGTGGGATTACAAATATATACATATAATACTATTCTTTTGTAAATAAATACTACTTACTAGATCAAATTAACCGTTAACTGTAACACAGGTGCTTGAAAATTCAAAATTCAAAAGTACTTTATTTGCATAGGCTTATATACAGCTCTTACAAATCGTCATACATGAAAAATATAAATTATAGCTATGTATATTATACATGTTATTAAACATATATGTCGATACAAAAAATATATTAAGAAATGAATAAATATAATGTGATTCTACCACCGGAATCGGAAAGTTGATTCTGACGAGAAGATCCGGCAAGAAACTCGCCAGTTACTCTTTTTAATCACCAAATTTTTGTAAGTACAGTATCATGGGTGTAGGCGAACAGTTTATCATTTCCACAAATTCTTGTCATTTAAGTAATCATTAACTGTATAATAGGCTTTTGCCATTAAATAATTTTTAACATGTGTTTTAAATTTGGGCATTGGTAAATCAACAAGCTTTTGTGGTAACTTATTAAATATTTTAATACTCATTCCTACGAATGAATTACCAATCTTATTGTCTTGAACTACCTATCTCGGAGTCAGATCAATGTATGTGATGTTGTGAAATATTTAAAAAAAAAACATGAGACAATAAAGATTTAAGATTACCTGATCAGCACCTGAGCGACAGTCTTCCCCAGCCTGTCGGCGATGGCCTTAAGCTGTTGGTCCTCCAGCAGCTGCGGGTCCCCGGGCTGCGCCCAAGGGCGGTCGGGCGAGCCCAGCGGCGAGTACGCCGTGAGCACGACACCTGCGGACTCGCAGTAGGCCTTCAGGCGGCTCTGGTTCAGGTACGGGTGGCATTCCACCTGCGGCAGAACCATACACATAGGGTGCCACCCTGATAGAAGACCAACAGAGCGTGGGAAAGAGAAGACACCGTCTTATGTGATATATACCGTCTTATGTGACGTGTACTGCACCAGTACCACATCGCTCAGACGGCAACTTGCCAAAAATTATTTCAAGAAATAACTTTAACACTGGATCAGAGTGCATGTCTTTAGTTACGCTGAGGAAATGCATTCTGATTAAGTGTAACATGGCGGCACTCTCTCCATTAATAATTACAACCCGTGCGGATAAAGAATGGGATCAGAAATGGAGGTGCATCTATTCACTTCTCGCTCGCACACTATTTGTGTCTATACTCGCACCCCACGAGTGCGAGTATAGACGCAAACAGTGTGCGAGCGAGAAGTGAATAGATGCGCCGCCATTTCTGATCCCATTCTTTATCCGCATAGGTTGTAGCAATAATTGCCCACTTGTTTACTGTTTCCTGGAACACCAGAATGTTTAAATAATATTTAGTTTCCCGAAGCTATTGTTACAACCATAGGCGGAGACTTATTATTGGCACTGCTTTTTCTTATTGATATAAGTTTAGTGTATTATTTAGCTGTTAGTCTTCCAAATAATAAATAAAATAAAAAAAAAATAAAAATAAAAAAGATATTTATTAAAAATTTGTATTAAGTGTGACCAATATGTAATAGGGGTTGCGGGTTCGATCCCCGCACAGTATAAACATTTGTGTGCATGAACACGTTTGTTTGTATTGGTCTGGGTGTTTCCTATATTATAAGTATGTATTTACAAAAGAAAAGTATTATATGGATATATTTGTAATCCCACTGTTGATTCTGATATCCGTAACACAGGTGCTTGAGCTACCTATCTCGGAGTTAGATCAATGTATGTGATGTTGTGAAATTGTGAAATATTTATTTATTTTTTATTATTTTAATATAGGATATTGTTGCAAAAAACGGGCAATGAGATTCTAAAAAAAAGTATTTGTGATTTTTCAAGATATATCTAGTACAAAATACCTCTTTAGAAGTAACCAAATTTTTGAGAATTGCTAAAAGTGGCTACTTTAGGCGGAAATCAAAAATTAAGTTACATGTAGGGGGATAATTTGTGCCAGATATATCTTGCAAAATCACAAATACTTTTTTTTAGAATCTCATTGCCCATTTTTTGCAACAATATCCTATATTCGTCACAATTAATACAAATCGATAGGCGGCGCTAGTGAGATCGCGGTATCGCTTTAAGGTCGATGGAGTCGTAGATTACGTGCAAAAGAAGTCCAACTGGACGCTGAGGGTCGAACGGTTGGAGTCTCGCCACAAAGTGGACTTTATCTCATTTGTGGTGAGAGTATCGACCCATCCCCTGGCGACCTTTATTAGGGAGGACTTCTGGCCGCAGGGAGTCGTCTTTCGGAAGTTTCGAGGACGGCTATTAGCTGTCAAATTTAAAAAGGTCTTTTTAGTGTCTAATTCTTTGTAGTCACTAAAAAGCTTGAAAAAAAAATTCTGCGTGGTGTTTGAATACGGTTTCATTTCGCAGAAAAAATTGACGTGAGCGCGTCCATAAATGATTTCTTGATTCGTCATGCATGACGTCATTATCGGCGCCATCTTGCAATTACAGTGCTCACGCTTAGAGGCAATATTACTGTAAGCGCTGTTAAAAGTGACATTTCAAAAGTAGAATTGATTGTTGTGTTATTACCTCAAATGAACGTTTATCTTTTATAAAAACTATTTAATTACTTAAGGAATAGATATGACAGACAAAAATAATAATTTAATCTTTGGCGAACTATCCGTTTCAAAAACGTCATAATCGCTGTTAGCGCGCCAACAGATCCTTCCGAATGGACAACATTTCAAAATTGCTGAGCTATGAAACAAAAAATACCAATTCTTCATTTACTTTTCCGTTTCTCGAATATATGTTTATTTATATTTTATATTGCTTATTTACTGAGAAAAAAATAAAAACTAAAAAAACGTGAGATGACGTCATCGGACGGCAGAATGTAAAATATTTCTTTGCTTAGCAAATTATAGTTTTAAATTTACGAAATGTCAAACCCATGACATGCAACTGTCAAAAAAAGAAGACTACTTGTCAACGTTGAATGAATGAATGACGTTGACAATGTTGACACTACCTTTTTTTATTAAAACAATGATAAGCAAAGGAATATCGCTGTATTCAGCCTTCCGATGACGGCATTTGGCGCTTACGTCTATTTAGAATATAAAGAATTTTAATAATTCTTTTAAGTATGAAAATGGCGAAATTTTGAAAAAAGAAAAAATAAGGGTCTGATCATTTTATGTCTATTTTCATATAAAAAAACAATATGGGCATGTTAAAAATATGAAATGTTGTCCATTGAAATATCGCTATCAACGCTGTAAGCACGAAAACTAAATCGGAACGGCTGTTGGCGTTGTCAGTGCTGACAGCGCTCAGAGCGTATCTCGGAACGCGGCCATAGTCTATTGAAATATAGGTCAAGTGACAGCTGTCATTCTACTAGGGCTATATTTTTCGGGTGTGAATTTTCTCTCTTGCCATGACGATCTTAGTTGCTACAGAAAAATAATCCTTACCTGGTTAGTAACAGGTTTGACAGTTGCATGTTCCAACAGCCGCGAGAGCTGCCGCTTGTTAAAGTTGGATACACCGATGCTCTTCACCAGACCCTCGGAGACAAGTGACTCCATCGCCTTCCAGGTGTCCACGTAGTCCACATCTGAAAATTGGATTTTTCCGGCTTCGTCTGTGGGGAAATTATCGCCGCCTTCCTGGAATTTTAAGGATGACAAATTATATGGTATAATTTTTACAAACTGCCGTACCCCCGCAAAGTTGAGAGCGAAGCAAACTCCGCCGTACCATTCCTTTACTGGAACTATTTTGCCGCATTATTAGGCTCCTATTTGAGAACCTCCGGATAAGACCAGAACGCAGAAATTTTTGTCATTCGTTAAGCCTATAATGGCCTACTTTTAATCCTAAATTTCAAGTCTGTATCCCTCTTATTACAAAAAAAACTGCTCTGATACCGCTTTTAATCCTAAACTAGCAAGTTCATGATTATTATGGAGTAATGTTAGTTCTTCAATTTTTATTACAAATCCTCTACTAACCATAGACAACTTAGTACCGAGGATAGTGTCAAAATTGATCGAATCATTCAATCATTCGTTCAGTGAAATTTTATTTTAGTTATTTAATAAATAGCATAAGTGTTTGCCGAGAGATTGTAACCCCGAAACTGTTAAAAATAGATCCGGTTTAATAGCTAAAAATTAAAATCGATTGGCGTCGCTACTAGCAAGTATGTAGGACACACTAGCGAGTCGCTAGTGTGCCCTACATACTTATACTTAACTTTTGGGTCTGCTTTGTACTCGAAATTTGAATTACCACCAAAAACAATTATTATAATTAGAGACTCCCGCTTTCTAAATTGTTTAAAATAGATCCGGTTTAGTAGCTAACAATTTAAATCAATAGGTGTCGCTAGTTAGGTCTACCCGTCGAATTAAGTAGATGTTACCTTGTAAGCCTGAGGCCAGTGTATCAGGTACAGGTCCAGGTACTGAAGGTTGAGGTTGGCGAGGGTTTTCTGCAGGGCTCCCTTCACCAGCTCGGGCTTGTGGAAGGTGTTCCATAGCTTCGACGTGATGAAGAGGTCCTCCCTACGAAGATTCATTATTTACACTCTTGATTTTTAGGTGCCGTTCAAGTATTATGTCAGCAATATAGGGGGGGGGGGAGGGGCGGTCTTTGCTTTGCTTATTTTGATTGACATGGGGGGGTAGGGGAGTCTAGATGATGATTACGTCATCGATAATTATTTTCTTTTTAACACAAAATGGCAACCCTCACATTGTGTTTGCTTGGAAACGAAACGTATTTTCGGGGAATTACCCACAAATAAATGCATACGCTTAGTAGGGTTGCCGAGCTGTGACAAAAAAATAGAAAAATGTTTACGTAAGCATGGGGGGAGAGGGTAAGAGCTTTGTTTACTTTGGGGGGGTTAAATAATAAATAATAATAAAGTCTTCCTCACTTTTGTGATGATGAGATTTGACATTTTTGACATTGATCTGACTCCGAGATAGGTAGCTCAAGCACCTGTGTTACGGATATCAGTATCAACAGTGGGATTACAAATATATACATATAATACTTTTCTTTTGTAAATACATACAAACACCCAGACCAAAGATATGTTCATGCACACAAATGTTTGTACTGCGGGGATCGAACCCGCAACCCTTGTACCAGAGGTAGCGTTCACTACCACTGTTCCAAATGGATCGAACATATACACACACAAAAATGGAATGGAAAAAGCAATTGTTATGTAGTACAAGGAATTAAAGCGTCGAAAGAGGAGTGGACACTACTCCACCGACAAAAGCGTCGGGGTTAAGTTAGAGAGAGAGAGAAAATTAGGGTTTGTGATCGCCAATGCGCGTTAGGCAAGCGTGGCGATGAAGCCTAATCCCATCATAGTAGCGATGACTTGATTTCTATGATGGACGCCTTTGCCCTGCAGTGGGACAGTATATTGGCTGATACATTACATTTTAGGTGGCAGACGGATTACCTGATGGTAAGCGATCGCCGCTGCCAATGGACTAACGTAACACCAGCGAAGTCACAAATGCGCTGCCCACCTTTAAACCCCCCCTTCCTCCCGGATTGGACCTCCGGTACTCCGGTACTCACTCACGCGGCGAAACAGCACAGTGCTGCTTCACGCCGGTTTTCTGCGAGGCCGTGCTTTCACTTCGGTCGTGCCGGCCCATTCATGCCGAATTGGGCTCTCCCACGTTCAAACTTTATCATTTAAGTAATTGAATTCTCACCTTTTAACGACTCCTTCCTGTATTTTAGCAGTGATGGCGGCCCCGACTTCCGGCTCGTTGCCATAGACAAACGCGCAGTCGAAGTGTCTGTAGCCGATGTCTATGGCATCCTTCACAGCCTGGGTCACCTCACCGGGCTTCGACTGGGGACAAAAAGTCAAGTAAAGTATCAGCCTATATACTGTCTTACTGCAGTTGTGTGGGTGTGTGTGTATGTGAGCGCGCGCATGTGTGCGAGTGCGTGCGTGCATGCGTGTGTGTGTGAGTGTGTGTGTGCGCGTGCGTGCGTGTGCTTGCGTGCGCGCGCCCAGATAACTGTACGCACGTATGTAAAGGCTATGCGTATCGTAAGCAATTTGTATGAAAACTGAACAGCTCCCTCTATCGTTCGCGAACAGAACTATCTTCTCTCTCCCTTGGGAGAGCGTGCAAGCGTGCGAACGCGAAAAATTGATTCACGCCAAAAGCGGCCACTTTTAACGTGAATCAATTTTTCACGTACAAACCCGGTTTAGTAGCTAACAAGTTAAATCGATTGGTGTCGCTTGTTAGGGCTACCCGTCGCTTTAAAGTGCTACCCTAGTGCAGCCTACATAGGTTTGCAGTCTCTGAAAATCCGCTATTGTTCAAAAAAAGGGTCCGGTTTAGAAGCTAACAATTTTAAATCAATTGGCGGCGCTTTACATGATTTTAATTTACTCTTCACTACCTATAAGATGTACGCTCTGTTGGTCTAGTGGTTTAATTACCAAGTAATCTCAGCAGACGAGATCAAAAGCTCCCCCATCAGCTCCATTCTCGGGTTTATCCTGGAACTGGAGCTACATGAGGTGCTGTTATAGGTTACGGGGCTGCCACAATAGATCATCTACTGGTCGCAGTGGCTATGAGTCGCAGGGCTCACCCCATTTCTAACAAATAATAATAAGCCGTGATCTCGGGTCCTCGGTTCGATTCCCGAGTCGAGCAAAAGAGTATGTTTCGAATTTTTCGAACATAGCTCGGGTTTGTGATCACCAATCCGCATTTGGCAATGTTGATTATGCCCAATCCCATCACAGTAGCGATGACTTTATTTCTATGACGGAGGCCTTTGCCCAGCAGTGGAACAGTATACAGGCTGATACTTTTTTAGTTTTTACCTATAAGATACATGATTTTAATTTTTGGCGCTATTTGTGTGATATTATTAACGCTCAGTACACGTTGCTATCTGGTGTTAAGGTCAATTGATGTAAAAATACTGTACATATGTTATCTTATATTACCTACTTTATTGCTTTGTTGTTATAATTTCGTATTATAATGTTAATTCGTTCCTAGTATGTAGATAAGATTTTTTTTAAAGTAAGTAAGTATTTATTAACCAAAAATTGCACATAAGTACATATAAATTCTGGTCCTTACACTAGGCAAGCCTGTCCTGTGGGGAACAGTAAACGATTAACAGGGTAAATTTACGGCACTTGTGGAGAACAAATAAAAAAAAATATTTGAGTATATATATATACAAATAAAAGCTATAGTTGAACATGACAAACAGCGGCAAAAATATTCAATACACAAGGAAACGCAGCAAAATCTCACCGAAATAGGACTAACTCATACAGACAGATATACAGATAGAGAAATCAAAAATGCAGTAATTGAAACATTAAAAGCTAAATGGAAATCAAAACCTTTGCATGGTCAATTGATCAATGCCGTTTTAGAAAAACCAAACATAGATAGAGAAGGATCATTTGGGTGGCTTAAAAAACAACAAATTCCAGCATCCATCGAATCATCCATCTTCGCAATACAAGATCAAGCAGTTATGACCAGACAACACGAGAGAGACATATTAAAAAGACCCGTAGATGGAAAATGTCGGCTATGTCTAGCTAAAGACGAGACTGTCCGTCCAACATATTGTCTCAGGTTGTGAGAGGCTAGCCGGCACTTACTATATTAAGCGACACAATAACCTGGTACAATATGTACATTGGTCGCTGTCTAAAAAGCATAACTTTCCTGTACCTCAACTCTGGTGGAAACACGAACTTGCACAACCACATACCATAGAAAATGATACAGCAAAAATACTCTGGGAAATCGGAATTGGAATGACAATCGCTTGCGTGTTGTTCGATGTAAGAATTCAGCTGCAGGGAGTAGATCAAACAGTTCCTCACAGCACTCCCCATGATAGATGCGGTATAGAATGCTGAGGGAGGATATATCCCGCCGCAGTGCTAGAGGATCAAGTCGACTAGAGAGAGTCAAGTCACCGACAATCCGAGCAGCCTTACGTTGTATAGTGGTCCATGGTGAGTTGGCGAGCGAGTTCGTTAGGATGATTGGTTAACCGCTCTTTGTACTTAGCTGCCAGACTCCGAATTTGCTCTTTGATTGTTTTCATTTCATGGTGCTCATGGATGTCACTATTAGTTACATGCCATGGTACTTTTCCAATTGTTCTCAAGATCTTGTTTCTGCCACAATAGATCATTTACTGGTCGCAGTGGCTATGAGACGCAGGGCTCACCCCATTTCTATCAAATAATAAAAAAACGATCTTGTCTTGTTGGCGCTGGAGTATATTATTTTTTGACTGACTCGGTGGCGCAGTGGTTAGAGGGTCGCACTTTAAAGCGACGGCTGCGCAAGAGGTCCCGGGTTCGATCCCCGGGTCAGGCCAAAAAATTTGTACCTAAGTTTTCGGCAAGTGGGAGCCCGGAGTCTGGAAGTTGGCGGTCTTGTACCCCCGTGCCTCGGAAAGCACGTTAAGCTGTTGGTCCTGCGCCCGATCCCTCTCCGGTCGTGTCACATTAGTGTCCCATCGGATTATGAGGGTAAGGGAATAGAGAGTGCACTTGTGTTTGCGCACACACTTGAGCACTATAATATATCCTGCGTAAGTGGCCGATCGTTGAGATTGGCCGCCGTAGCCGTAATCGGTTGGAGGATATTAAGATATTATTTTTTAATCTTGAAAATATCTGTGATTATAACTAAACTTATAGTTATTCTAATCATAAAACACTCAAAGATATGTTCAACAGATAGTTCTTCAGTTTACGGCCACAATTGTTCATTCAAGGCCAACCTGAGCGATGCAAGTAATGACTTTGACATAGTTATTGTTATCTCATGAATTACTCGTTGTTGGTTGCACTTTAGTCATTGTATGTATACCTATTCTCTTGCTATGAACACCGATATCGAATGCAATAAGTACAGACAGCGTTAAGTCGAGTTACTTCCATGTTTATACTCTCGAGCTTAGTCAAATACCCCATTGTTAATATATAACAATAGGTAATTTTTTGAGTAAGATCGAGATTTTACCAATGGACTACATTTCAAAATTGCTAAGCTCTGAAACAAAAAATACCAATTCTTTGTTTACTTTTCCGCTGCTCGAATATATATTTCTTCATTTTTTATATTGCTTATTTACTGAGAAAAAAACTAAAAAACGTAAGATGACGTCATCGGACGGCAGAATGTAAAATATTTCTTTGCTTAGCACATTATAGTTTTAAATTTACGTAATGCCAAACCCATGACATGTAACTGTCAAAAAAAAAAGACAACTTGTCAACGTTGAATGTATGAATGACGTTGACAATGTTGACACTAGTATTATTTACCTTTGACAGTAGTACCTTTTTTTTATTAAAACAATAATAAGCAAAGGAATATCGCTGTATTCAGCCGTCCGATGACGTCATTTGGCGCTTACGTCTATTTAGAATAAAAAGAATTTCAATAATTATTTTATGCATGAAAATGGACAAATTTTGAAAAAAGAAAAAATATGGGTCTGTTCATTTTATGTCTACTTTCATATAAAAAAAACAATATGGACATGTATAAAATATGAAATGTTGTCCATTATTAACATTAATAATTAATCAGATGGGCCGCAAGCTAGTCTACCTACTATGAGGAATAAACATTTTTTTATCAAAATATAGGTAAATATGTGCCCAGAGAAGGAAAACTCTGCATTTATATTAAAACCCGCGCCAACCCGTCTGCCAAGCGTGGTGAGTATGGCAATTACCCCTCATGTGATTGAGGGAGGCCCGTGCCCCAGCAGTGGGGACTTAAATGGGCTGACGATGACGGTGATGATGATGTGCCAATAGCAAAATTCTCAATTAAAAATATAACGTCTAGCCGGTTTTATGGTCATTCAAAGATTCATGGGAAAGTCCATTTTAAAAGTATGAAATTATTAAAAAATAATTACCTATATCATTGAACATCCCATACAATTTTAAAATTCACAAATCGCTAGACCAACACTAGTGGTTTAAGTACTGGGCCGTTATCTCGGGGTCCTGGGTTCGATTCCCGGGTCGAGCGAAAAGTATGTTTCGAATTTTTTAAACATAGCTCGGGTTCATGATCACCAATCCGCATTTGGCAAGCGTGGTGGTTAAGCCTAATCCCATGATAATAGCGATGACTTGATTTCTAGAAATGGAGGCCTTTGACCTGCAGTGGAACAGTAGCTATATTGGCTGATACTCTATGTATATAAATAAATATTTCATAACATAGGTAGCCAAAATAAGTAACATGAACAGAGACATGTGACGCCCCGTAAAGGCACCGCAGTGTTAGACAGCAGGTGCGCTTTCTTAAAAAAAAATTTGCTAGTATTTAAATTATGTAAATACAAGTAATATTAAAATATAACATTGGAAGCAATCAATAACATTAAAGCATGCATTATTAAATCATTATTAACAATAAATAAATCAAATTAAATAAATAAAAAAAAAACCGGCCAAGTGCGAGTCTGACTCGCGCACCGAGGGTTCCGCCGGTATCTTTTGATTGCGTTAACTTTTGTTTGATTTTTTCACAGCTTAAAGGGACAGTAGATCTAGGTAATTGGTATAAATTTCAATTTGATACCTTTATTCGTTCGTGAGAAATAAAGTAGTAAATTTCATTTTATTAAAATATTTTTATTATTTTATATAACTAAAAAAATGTGAATTTCGCAATTTTTTCTATATTTGCATTATATAACAATGCTTCATGCCAAATTTCAAGATTCTGAGTTTACGGGAAGTACCCTGTAGGTTTTGATTCCTTTGCGAGTGTCGAAAATTTGATGAAAATATCGATATACTCGGCTGTATCTTTTGATTGCGTTGGCTTAGAAGTTTGATTTTTTCACAGCTTCAAGGGACAGTAGACCTGAGTAATTGATATAAATTTCAGCTTCATACCTCCACGCGTTCCTGAGAAAAAGGGTCTTGACAGACGGACGAACGGACAACAAAGTGATCCTATAAGGGTTCCGTTTTTTCCTTTTGAGGTACGGAACCCTAAAAACATTAATTAAATATACATTTTTAGGCATTAATTTGGCACTTATTATCTAGGAACAATTCTTTTAAATTATAAAAAGCTTTTCTAATTAAATATTGTTTTAAGTCTCTTAGGGAGGAGGACAGTTTATCTTGGGTTTTTATATGGATGGGAATACAATTATAAATTTTTATTGCCATAGAATGGGGGCCAGAGCTATATAAGTTGAGAGTAGTGAAAGGGAGTTTTAATTTGTATAAGTTTCGATTATTTCTTTTTATACTTGTGAGTTCAGTGTAAAGATTTGGATTTTTTCTTACAAATTTATAGCATTCTAATATGTGAATCGATGTTAGGGTCAATATATTGTATTCAATGAAGTATGGTTTACATGATATTGATATCAGATGATATCAGAACCAACTGTGGAATTACAAATACATACATTTAGTACTTTTCTTTTGTACATACATACACATACATACTTGTATTTTGGAGTCAGATCAATGTATGTGATGTCGTGAAATATTTATTCCACATAATTACCCAAAATTTTGTTTAGATAACATACTTATACTAAAACCCTCTCGCCAACTGATCCTTTTTTATTAACTTCACCTGTCTTCCTTTCCTGTCATTGACGCTCGTGGTCGTTAGTCCTCTCCCAGATCCATCCATATATTGTAGGTATAAAATATATCTTCTCTATTATAACTTTATAGTAGTATATTTTATATAATTTGTGTAGGTTATATCATATTATAGTAAGGTAACATTCGTATATATTAGTGTATGATAACGTGTTTATTTATTTATTATCTAGATATATATGTATTTATACTATAAATTTACTTAATCAATGTTCAAAATCAAAAGGATTGCACCACCCTCCCCTCTTCTATCTAATGTCCTTTACCTGAAGGTTGTCTGGTAGAGATCGCTCCCAGCGATAAGACCGCCTAAATTGTACATTGTATCTCTGTATACCTAGCTTTTAAGTTTTGTATGTTGTGCAATAAAGAGTATCTATCTATCCATCTATCTATATATATCTACATTGTGTCCAGGCGTGTCGCGGTGCATACAAAAAGGAGCTCACTCAGCTGAAGTTTACAAAACAAAAGTATTATATGTATATATTTGTAATCCCACTGCTGATTCTGCTATCCGTAACACAGGTGCTTGAGCTACCTATCTCGGAGTCAGATCAATGTATGTGATGTTGTGAAATATATTTATTTAATTTAATGTATTTGTTTTTGGTATAACCGCATTTTGTCCTGTGTACATTAATTATTTGTTTCCCAAGATTTTAAGCATTCGCATTGCATTAAGCATATATTTAGATGATACTAATACTTTATCTATCTCTCACCCACTCATAAATAAAGCACTTGTTCTTAAATATAATTCTTAAATATATCTGTTTATCTCGGATATACATACACAAACATACCAATTTAAAATTATATCATGTTTATTATTACAAACTGAAGTGTTTGTGTTTTCACCGAGTGCTGTTAACTTGCCACTCTAAGTGAACAAAATGAAAAGATACTATTAAATTTTTTAATATCCTCCAACTGATTACGGCTATGGCCAATCACAACGATAGGCCACATACGCATTACGCAGGATATATTATAGTGCTCAAGTGTGTGCACAAATACAAGTGCACTCTCTATACCCTTAACCTCATAATCCGATTTATTTATGTGATAGGTGGCAGACGAGCAGATAGAACACCTGATGGTAAGAAATTGCCGCCGTCCATGGACACCTGCGACACCAGTGGAGTCACTAGTGCGCTGTTAACCTTTAAGCCCTCCTTTCCCCGGATTGGGCCTCCGGTACCCTCACACAATTGTCGCACAGTGCCGCTTCAAGCTTGTTTTCTGTGAGACTGTGGTCACTCTGGTTGAGCCAGCCCATTCATGCCGAAGCCTGGCTCTCCCACAGTCAAATTATGTTATTATGTGCATGTACGTACAAACAGCCACGCATAATGTTTTATTGTAATCATTCCAACTCCAATAAGGGACAACATTAGTAAGAAAGAAAGATGAAAAACATTTTTGTACATAATTAAGCTACCGAGAGTCGGAAACCTACTCAATTATGAATGATTTTAATTTTTTGTTGAATTTATTTTCTAATTTTCCAAATTACCTTTGGTATATCTACCAGGAAGTCGCCACAAACAGCAACAAAAGTGATTATAACGGACAACACAGGATGTCCGTTTTAGGTCCAAGTGCCGGCCAAAAACAGTTATTGTTCTTTTCTGTAGGGCTTCTTGGCCTGAATATTTATTTCTATGATACCAAAGCTGTAGAGCCTTTGGTTTTATTAGAGGTCAAAAATCACCATCTATACTTTTTCAATGAATAAGGCAAAAAACACGGTAACATACACGTTAGGTACACAAAATACACTAAACAAGCGTTTGTGGCACTCATTCAGCTGGTCTCATTGAAAACCAGCGTCATGGCCTTTGTCTGGGCTGTGACATAAGCTGAGTAAGGGCCATTTATACTAGACGTCATAACACATCATAATATTCATTTGGCACTGTCTAGACATGATTGAATATAGTTTTGTTTTTTTTTCCTTTTGTTTTATTTTTATGTATTTTAAATTGTTTCATGTTTTGTTTTCTGTTTGTGCCAAATTGTGTTCTGTTTACAATTGCTATGTTCTGTGTTGTGATGTCTATAATAATAAATATTTTCTTTCTTTCTTCAAACACATTTTTTTGTGGAAAACACACAACCGAAACAAACCGGCGCTGTGTTCATCCGCATCCAATGGATTCCCGCGATATAGGATCAAATATAGGATTAGTGCAAATGTCGGTATTTAATATCAGGCTGTTATCTTGTTTTACGAAGCCGCCAAAGATGTTACGTAGCAAAATATATAAACACAAATATATTTTACCTTCCAAGTGCCAAGTCCAAGTATCGGGCAGGATAATCCGTTGTAGAATTTAACTCTTGGGACTTTTGAAGCCATGTTTGTATTCTTTGTCGATGTTAATTCGATATTCCCGAAGAAATTGGAAAAATACCGGCGAAATTTATGTTGCCTGCCTGCTTCTTGAATTGACAGAAAACTACAGTAAAAAGAAACAAAAAATGACGTTTCTTTCTTTCTGTTTTTGACAGATTAAAAAAAGAAAAGATAGAAGCAACAAAACGTTCCGTTTCGTTCTGAAAAAGCCACGGACACGGACATGGTATAGTTTTAGCGGCAATTTTGAAAAAGTTTTATAAATATAAAATTCGTTCTTTCTACATACCCATTGAGGTAAATTATTTCAATTACCTATTTTTGATTTTATTATTCTACTTAATGGAGTATGTAAGTTAATAATAGTCTGGTTTCCTACTCTATGGAGTAGGTAGTAAGTAACCGAAGAAAAGTGAAGTCAAATCAACTTCTGACTGAATCAAATATGTTATTTAGAATCAATTTATAAGAATACTACATAGCTGAAACCCGCGGTTCCTCCCGCGTGGTGAAATGTCCCGCATAGCATTATTATTATATTTTGGATAATATAGAATATATATCGTTATAAATGTGTATAATATTAAAATATCTGTGCCTGTTGGAACAAAGGCGTTATTCAAAAAATATGTTCATAGACAAAAGTCAGTGTCTTCAGTCTTTCTTCCATAGAGGAAAGTAATACACTGGAAACTTTCTACTTTCGTGATCAATTAACGTTTATTGTGTTTGTTTGTTTGTTGTGTTGCACACGCACACGCACATGCACACGCACACGCACACGCACACGCACACGCACACGCACACGCACACGCACACGCACACGCACACGCACACGCACACGCACACGCACACACACACTCACACACACACACACACAATAACGAATGCACAAACACACAAACACACACACACACAATAACGAATGCACAAATGCTGGGTCCTAATGTTAATAGGTACCTATACAAAGTCACTGAAAACTATGATCCCAGTGTAGAGCTAATATCTATACAAATACACAAGTTTTTGTTTCATCAAAAATAATAATTATAAATGAATTTATAACATCATATCACTCCAATCGAGACGGCACATTCATGACAAAGCGTGGCTTTCCCGTGGTTAAAAAACAAAAAACATACATTTTTTTTTAATATTATTAGGATTTGTAAGAAAAAAAGAACATATATATTTTTTATAGTCTAAATTCATTCTGTACATCATTTTTTTATCAAAAGGTCAAGCCGGGGATCAGTTGGGGAAAAAACCACTTCTATAATACTTTGAAATAAAGAATTTTTCCCTATTTATATTTCCTTATAAAATATTTATAATAATTCTTTATCGACTGACCTTCCACGTTCCTAAACCGATGGCAGGAATTGTTCTTCCATTGTTGAATTTGATCATCGGAATTCTGGGCGCCATATTTGTTTCCTTTCGCGCACAACCGCTCCGCTTGGCTTAGACCGTAAAGTAAAGATAACGTGGGTTATCTAACTTATCAATAGTTTTAATGGGCCGATAAAGTGCTACTATAGATATGATCATAAGACATTCTTTGATCATCTAGTGTATAGGTACCTATAATGTGACCGGAAAATAAATAATAGCCTGTTTTGTAAAACCTGCTCATAATTATTTTTTGGTGTATAGAAAACTTTAAATTAATGATTACAAATATGGTCCATAATATCAGCGTCAGATTTCAGGACATTGAGAATAATAAAATATATACAATAGCTACTTATCTAGATCCACGCTACAAGCTCAAGTTTTTCACTGAAATTACTAAGGAACAAGTACAGACAGAGATTCTAGGAATCCTTGGGTGTTCAAGAACTTCTCATGATGAAGGTCCTTCTTCACCAAAGAGATCACGGACTCAGCTGCCATCAACAAGTTCATACATTCAATCTTGTCTAGCTGAAATATTAAGCGCAAGTGACGAAGAAGAGTACGTAGGTGGTGATGAGGATGATACAGTACCCAATCAATTAATTGTCAAAAAAGCATTGCTAAATGAATACAATAGAGAGAAAAGGTTGACACTCAGTGAAAATCCACTTTTATGGTGGAAAATGCATACGAATACGAAGTACAACAGTTTAAGTGCTTTAGTCAGACAGTACCTCTCTCCGCCGCCTGGCAGTGTACCGAGTGAACAGCTTTTCAGTGCTGCTGGGTTAATTTATGATCCTTTAAGAAATAGACTTTCTGGTGATAAGGCTGCGAAATTACTTTTTGTCAAGTATAATTTACCTTTGATAAAATTTGATTATTGAAAATGTTTAATGTTATTATAAATTAATGTAAGACAATGTATGATTAAGTTCAGAATAAAAAAAGGAAGATATGATTGTTATGTTTGCACAAATTATAAAAAAGGAAGCTATGATTGTTATGTTCGACTTAAATTATAGTTATAGTAAACTTAATTTAATTCTGATTTCAATATTTTCTTTTAATACGAAATTACTGATTCAGTATAAGTAATAATTTTGTTATTACATTTTCATTTTAGGTGTTTTTGATCTAAAACATCTAAAATTTAGATAATACTCAATATAATATAATTATTTATATTTATTTTTATTTTAAATAGCTGTAATAATTACTCACAGACTGATTGTAATTCCTGCCAAAAACGAAATAAAACTACTTTATTACCTATTAGTATTTTACTTTTAAAATTCCTTAAAAATATAATATCCGTAACCGAAACTAACGGATAATCCGAAATAATTTATTATCCGTATCCGTAACCGTATCCGGTATAATAATCATTCCTATATCCGTATCCAATCCGTCACCGAAATTTCATATCCATAACATCCCTAATAGGAACCCTAAAAATATATTTATTTTCTCAAAAACGCTTCATTCAGGAATATGGCGTCGAATCATTCGAGTGACGTCAACCTTTTGTAAACAAGCTGGAAATTAGGGTTTTCGCTTCTGAAAAATCCGCTAGATGGAGTACTATAGGAGTGAGGTCCATTTAAAAGTGATTGGTTATTTTTAAACGTGATCTGTCAAAATGTCAATTTGACAAAGTAAACAACCAATGCGATTGATGTTGGACCTCAGTCCAACAGTACGCCATCTAGCGGATTTTTCACATGCAAAACCCCTCATTCGATAGCACACGATAAATTTGATAGATGATTAGCGTCCCGCATAGATAGAACACAATGGCGTCGAGTCTGTCATTTGTTTTGCTTACAAAAGGCTGGCGTCACAGTAAAAAAAAGTCAATTAAAACCGTTTATGGTCACATGGTTCCAAGCACAAAACCAATTCATTTTATTTTGTTTTTTTTTGTGAAAATATTTAATATTTTTTATGTGTTTTATTGTTGATTCCCTTTTAAAGCTATAAACTACGCGGATGACTATAAATAAATCTTTATATTTCATACTGTCAAATATTCTATTGCCAAATAGTTTTAGATAAGATAATTATTTTCGTTTCGATTAGAGTTGCGATGAGTACTACTTTTTAACCCTCGACCTTAGAACTATTATTGAAAAATCAACTGGGTGTTATAAGTTTGACGTGTGTGTGTGTGTGTGTCTGTCCTTCGCGTCGTAGCTCCCGAACGGAAGTACCGATTCCGATTCACCTTTCAAAGGAAAAAACAATTCCTTTGAAAGGTGAATTGATCGGGTGTGTTCGTAGCTATACGTTAGATGGAAATTGATCCAAGATGGCCGCCGCCAAAAAATGTCGGATTAACATATTGTATGACAACCCTCCTCGTTATAGGTAACATATAAAAGGGTTTGAATAGTAGAATACAGTACAATACACTATGAAAAATTTCAAATCCAAGATGGCCGCCCCCATAAAAGTAAAATCAAAATAAGTCTCTTTAAAAACTGAAAAAATATATTTAAAATTTAACGACCCCAGACCAACATTTTGACTGTCCTATGTATGAAAATCTTTGGTTAAATATTGTCGCGTCGGGAGACCGTTCCTTACCAACCTACATATAAAATGTGTGCTTTAAGATGACGGGTAAGGCACACTAGCGACGCCAATCGATTTTAATTGTTAGCTACTAAACCGGATCTATTTAAAACAATTTCGGGGTTCCAACCTCTAGGCAAATACTTATACTAAGTATTTATTAAATAACCATGCACAAATGTTGGGTCCAACGCGTACGCGAAAAATTGATTCACGCCAAAAGTGGCCGCTTCAATCAATTTTTCGCGTACAAAAACTGCCCCAACTTTTGTGTATTGGTATTTAATAAATAGTATAAGCGTTCGCCGAGAGGTTGTTACCCAGAAATAGTTAAAAATAGATCCGGTTTAGTAGCTTAAAATTAAAATCGATTGGCGTCGCTAGTGTGCCCTCCCTGTCACCTGTAATTATACAATATCTACATTTGTCACCACCCTTTTTATTGGAAAATAAATTATTTTGTATTTTGTAATTTTTAATTTTTTTGCAATTAACCACCTTAAAATAGAC
This sequence comes from Marasmia exigua, assembly GCA_019059595.1. Classification (NCBI taxonomy): domain Eukaryota; kingdom Metazoa; phylum Arthropoda; class Insecta; order Lepidoptera; family Crambidae; genus Marasmia; species Marasmia exigua. The sequence goes on from CM032490.1 coordinate 10,354,057, forward strand.
TAGTAGCCGGCCTTCACTTCGTTTCGGGCCATTTATTCCACTTTGTGTCAATAGATGGCGCTAGGCGTCGAAACCATTGTAAAAAAAAGAGTAACTGACGAGTTTCTTGCCTTGAATCTTCTCGACCAGAAACAACTTTCCGAGCCGGTGGTAGAATCGCATTATGTTTATTTATTTCTTTAGTATACATATTTTATGTATCAACATATATATGTATTAACATGTAAATTATACATAAGTACCTACTTATAAATAGTTTTAAGTTATTCAAATGTATGACGATTTGTAAGTGCTGTGTACAAGCTTATGCAAATAAAGAATTATTTGAATTGAATTGAATTGAATTGAATTGAATTACTTCGCGCAAGCGTTTCTTGCTTTCGGATTACTTAAGCGTTGCCTTATCTGCATGATTCTTTATTAATAGTATAGATTAATTCAATATGTAGTGTTACAGTTACTGTACGTACCAATATATTATTATGAAACATTCCTTACTTACCCTGCACTTGATATGATAAGGAAATATCATATTTTCCTGGTAATAAGGTCACGAGTAAGTCTGACAGGTCAATTTCAATTGTAAATAACTGTGTGATTTAATTATTCCTTGTTATTAAACTTGGAGAGACGTCTTTCCTATCGAATATTGATATACATTTGAAAGTGGATTAGGTGAATTTAAAAATGGCGGTGAGTGGGGTAAGATTTCCTTTTTATGTGATAGGTGACGGACGAATTCACCTGACAAGGCTGCTGCCGATAAATGAGGCACTAATAAGGATGAAAAAAAAAATCTATAAAAAAAATCGCCTTCAAAAACCACCATTTAAAAAGTGTAACATAATATATTTTTTAGAGAGAATAATAGCAGAGTAGAATAGGCCACCCTCACTCTTACCGAGGTGTCGTAAAAGGCGACTAAGGTAAAGATGCTGGCATGATCATCAGCACCCAGAGAAGGAAAACTCTGCATTTATATCTAAACCCTCGCCAACCCGTCTGCCAAGCGTGGTGAGTATGGCAATTACCCCTCATGTGATTGAGGGAGGCCCGTGCCCCAGCAGTGGGGACTTAAATGGGCTGATGATGATGATGATGATGAATATATTTTTTTAATATTCTATGAATATTTTTAACATTTCATTCATACACCAGATAACATATATAACTCGAGACATACACTCGAGATAAGATGTTACCGAAGTTGGCTTTTAGTTCGTGGTTTTTGAAGGCGGTTTTTTTTGTCGGTAGAATTTTTATTGTTATTATTATCAAAGTTAGTACCATCATAGTCTGGTAATTTAATAGTCTAATCATAATTATACCACCGACGAATAATACGGAAACATTTATTTATTCCGACGACTCGAGTTTTTCCTTTTTAGAAGAGAAACCATATTCAAACCCTCTTATTCCAAAACGTGGTTTTAAAATAATTGTATTAAGTAGATACAATAAGTGATTAATACTGGGAATAACTGAAGAACTAGAGTAAACATCATTACAAAACTAAGTTTTACGTTATTTAGTAGATATATCAACTATAATACTTAAGTTAAACCATCCGGACCCCTAGTTTAAAATGAGTACTAAAATAATAACCTCAAAATTTCGATTCAGTAACCATGACAACTTATCCCTGTGACAGTTCATTCCTTTTTACGCTAAATTTATTTGTGAGAAAGAAGTTAATTTAAATCCCAAAAAAAAGCCATTCCTATGCATATTACTTGATCAATATTTTACTTAGGTCAATATTTTAGTTTATTGTTGCTTAAAAACAATTCTTTAGAATTTTTACTTCAGACCACAAAATAAGGTTATGTAAAATGAAATATCACTGAACGAATGATTGAATGATTCGCTCAATTTTGACACTATCCTGCGGTACTAAGTTGTGTATGGTTAGTCGAGGATTTGTAATAAAAATTTAAGAACTAACATTATTCTGTAATAATCATTAACTTGCTAGTTTAGGATTAAAAGCGGTATCAGAGCAGTTTTTTGTAATAAAAGGGAAAGGGGTTTTCCGATCCAAAGATATCTAAGGCAGTTGCCACACTGGCGCATTGCGTGCGTTTTCAAAGCGGAGGGACGACGCAACGAACAGATCTTTTTTCGAACACGTCGCGGCTTCACAGCGTTTACGCTGCGGATGCGCAACGGATTCGCAAAAACAAAACAAAAATGGCGTTCAGACCAGCGTGAACGCTGCGACAATAGATATATACGCTGAAGCAGTACCTATCGACCACGAAGTTATCTATAACCTTCTTGGTATCGACACTCCGCCATTTGTGTGATTTTGATGGGAGAGTCCAGGGTTGCCCCTTTCATTTTCGTAAAATTGAATTATATGTTTTTGTTTAACGCTAGACATAAATTATGTAATAATAAGAAAAATATAGTGGAAAATGTACACAACAATGATGTGACACAGAAGGCTAAACCAAAACTTGACACTGACACTTTTAAAAAGTGTTTACAATCTGTGCGGATAAAGAATGGGATCAGAAATGGCGGCCCATCTATTTACTTCTCGCTCGCACACCCACGAATGCGAGTATAGACGCAAATAGTGTGCGAGCGAGAAGTGAATAGATGCGCCGCCATTCCTGATCCCATTCTTTATCCGCACAGGTTGTACAAACAGTTATCAAAAATAAATAAGTAAAAAAGGGCACCTAAAAGGGTCGCGCCGCAGCCAGTCCTCAATACTTATACTATTTATTAAATAACCATGCACAAATGTTGGGTCCGTTTTTGTACGCGAAAAATTGATTCACTCCATAAGTGGCCGCTTTTGACGTGAATCAATTTTTCGCGTACGCGTTAAACTCAACATTTGTGCATGGTTTTGTTCTTTTATTTAATTTTAGTTATAGCTTTTAAATTACCTGACATTGTATTTTTCTATTGTATTTTGACTGTTTTATTTATTTAACTATTATTATTCGTCTATTTTTTATTTTGCATTTATTTTATAATTTACGTTTGACATGTAATTTTCTGTGGAAACTTTGCTGATTTGTGTATTAATTGTGTAAATTATTCAAAATAACTAAATTGTTTGTTTCCAAAATAAATAAATAAATGGTTATTTAATAAGTGTTTGCCGAGAGGTTGTAACCCCGAAATTGTTTAAAATAGAGCCGGTATAATAGCTAAATATTAAAATCGAATGGCTTCACTAGTGTGCCCTACACGTCACCTTAACCTGCACCTTAGGCAATACGCTATCCCCACGCTTCGCTATTTGGTAGTCGGGTTTCAGTTTTTTCTGATTAGGTTAATTTCTTTCAGAAGCTCCTCCTCGCCCTCTTCGCCTCAGTTCTTGCAGCAGAACACGCTCAGATTGATGACCAGACCATCAATGACTTGCTGAACAAGTCTGCCGCCGAGGAGCCCCTGCCACTGCGTGCCTCAGGACCAGTGCATCAAGGGGCTTGTCGCCACGGCTGGGCAGGGGAAGTATGTGCTTCGGTGAGTATGTTATTGAAACAAGCACTTCACTTACAAGCAAATAAGCACCTGCACAACATGGGCCTTACAGATATCAAAATCTGCAGGTTCTGTCGCGAGGACGAGGAAACGATTATCCACGTCCTCGGCGAGTGCATAGCGCTGCACCGCTGCAGAAGCCGGCACCTTGGAGCACACATGATCTCAGCTGACGAGATCAAGAGCTCCCCCATCAGCTCCATTCTCGGGTTTATCCTGGAACTGGAGCTACATGAGGTGCTGTAATAGGTTACGGGGCTGCCACAATAGATCATCTACTGGTCGCAGTGGCTATGAGACGCAGGGCTCACCCCATTTCTATCAAATAATAATAATAATGTTATTGAAAGAAAGAATGAAAGAATATTTTATTTGCATAAAATATGGTACATAATAGGGTATATGACTAAGCTCAAGATTTTACAAAATATAAATATTTTATCAAAATATAGGTCAATATGTGCCAATGGCAAAAATTCTCAATTAAAAATATAACGTCTAGCCGGTTTTATGGTAATTCAAAGATTCATGGGCAAGTCCATTTTAAAAGTATGAAATTATTAAAAAATAATAATACCTACCATTGAATAACCCATACAATTTGCACCAACTATTATAATAGAACCATTGACATAACCGAAACATTTGATATAGCTACCATACAAAATTCAAATGAAATGCATACAAAATACTTAAGTGTGACGTCACATCTAAGTAGCCATTTGTATGGAGCGTTTTGGGTTTGCCCAAAATAATGTGGTTTTTAACTTGTGATATCTCAGGTAGTTTAAATGAGAATCAAGTGATTCTTTCAACGATGTTTCTATCATTGAGAGGTCTTTTGATTGCAAAAATAGTCATATACCGTATTATACAGTTCACATATTTTGCCAAACCTGGCAGTGTAAAATTTTAAGTCATGAGTTGAACAGATGGCATATATTAAAACAAATTAACAGAACTAAACTAAAGAAATAACACAAAATAAACGACGATAACAATTAAAACAATATTTTACAAATCTAGTCAATTTTTCTTTGGATTTGAGTACTTTTAAAAAAATCTTCTAAGGAGTAGAAATTTTTATCTTTGAGCCATCTAAACAATCTTCTTTGAAATATATTAACATCATTAGTCGTCATCGTCAGCCCATTTAAGTCCCCACTGCTGGGGCACGGGCCTCCCTCAATCACATGAGGGGTAATTGCCATACTCACCACGCTTGGCAGACGGGTTGGCGAGGGTTTTGATGCAGAGTTTTCCTTATCTGGGTGCTGATGATCATGCCAGCAGCCTTTACCTTAGTCGCCTTTTACGACACCTCGGTAAGAGTGATTGGCATTGCCACTATGAACATTGACCAATCAAAGAGCAGTTACGTATTTAAAGAAGAAATGTTTATTTGGAACCAATAATTACATAATCGTATCAACAATTTTTAGTTTTTACAGAACAAAATATAAACTTATTAACTACGTAATTACATAATAGGTACCAAAATGGTCTCCGCTCAGTATACGGTTGAGCGTGACACACATTATGCCATCGCTAAACCACTGGTATTCTGCGGATGCCAAAAGAACGAGGCACGCGGCCTCAGCCGACGACAGCAATTTTTGAACATTGCAATAAATCAGTCACATAAAGATATCACTTTGATTCGTATATTTAAAAGAGTTTCAGTGATCCGTTATTTAATAAAATTTTACCGTGTGACATCGGAAATTGATAAATTCACGAAAGTGTGGACGTAAAATAATACAATTTATCTCCCGTTTAGAATACGAAAGTTTATAAATTTCCTAGTAAATTGATAAACTTATGGATCTTGTTATTTTCCGGTGACATATACATGTCGAATTGAGAACCTCATTTTTTTTTTTTTTCAGCAATGGCTCGCCTTGCTCCAATGGAGAAGTTTGTTGTGAGCTCCCGAAGGCAACAACCGTTAAACTGTACTCCGCCATTGCCGCCACGGCTGCCCCCCGTCTCTCTCCCTCTGTTGCCATCCCGTCTCAGATTCCAAATGGAGGAACAGAAACAACAACTAAGAAAGATGATGTAAGATTTTTTTTATACTACGTCTGTGGTAAACAAGCGTGCGGCTCGCCTGATGGTAAGCGATTACCGCAGCCTATGTTTGCAACTCCAGTGGATCTGCATAAGCGCTGCCGACCCCATGACCCTTAATTAATTTAAATGGACAATACGACAAAAAAAAATCCGTTTTATATGCTTTTCGAATAAAGTAAGAAAAAAAAGATGACCCGTATGTTTTAGTTTTCATTAAATGTGTGTTTTTAGTAAATAAAAAAAATATTAGAAGATAGATATAAATACAGGAAGTGACGTAGTGCTGAGGCTCTACGTAGGTGATGTCTTTGCTATACAATGAGGAGTTTTCCAATGACATTAGTCAGTCGGTTTTTCTAAAGTGATAACAGGTTGCCCGTATCTATATAAAAATTAAAGTGATTGGGCGCGTCATTTAAAGTGTTGCCATATTTCATTTTCATTTACCCATGAATTAATGAAAGAGATTTTATTAAAAAAAAAAATAATTTATAATAATCAACAACGACAATAAACTCCTCGTAAACAATATAATTCGATAGAAATATTTAATGACATACTGCCCAGTTTCAAACGGCTGCAATCAAAAACTTATTTTAAGGTCGACTTAACTTTGATATACTAAAGTGTGTTACAGAAAGTGGGTCAGGTGGCCAAATAACGTAGATGTAGACTGGGAAAAAGTATTTATTCGGACAGAGACACATAAAATTGACATGAATTGAATGACGAAATGAGCTGACGCCATGCTTTTTATAACAAAAATCCGTCGTACTAAGATAGTCAAAATAATTACTTATAAATTTAGAATTTAGCAATATAAATTAGAAATAAATATATCTAATTGCATAATAATTAATAAGAAAGGTAAAAACTTAACTTTTATACTTATTAATTTGAACTAAATTATATGACTTATAAAAATCTAATAAAATTATATTAATTTCCCGCCATCCGGTATTAGGCTTCCCGCTATCCGCTAGTATGGCGCGTTAGAAGGTTGTGACGTAGCCGCACCGGAAATGGTTGATAACAAGTGCTATTTTCCATGTAACCAACCATATAGTTACTTTGAAATATTAGGTACACGTGAAAAACCTAACACTGGCAAATGTTCCCATAAATTGGGGAGCAAAGGATGTTATCCAACACCTGAAATATACCTACATATAGAAACTACTTACACCATCTAGAGAGTAACTGCAAAGTTGATAAATACCTACCTACTGGAAAACTGGAGCCTAATTCTCGTGCTCGTGACATTTATTATCATACGACATATATCACTAAAATATACTTTTTTTGTATGGTTTTCAGATGATATCCACCATGTTTTCAAAATATCACGAGAACGAGAATTGGGCTCCTGCTCATTAAAAAAGTTGTCATGCTCATTGTCAATGTTTTTTTTCTTAGTCTGTGGTCAATGTGGATTACCTCTTTTTTCTTAAATTAACGTGAGCAAAGGCGTCATTTATTTGTCATGCCGAGCTGTGACATCACACGGGGATTTTTAACATTTTATTTAATTTCTCCTTAAATAGCTTTTGGACAATTCTAAAACAATTTTTCTTACAATCCTATCTATAAAGCTAATCTAGAAACGGTATTTTTTTTAGCAAAAAAAAGGTACGGTAAAGGTAAAAAAAGGAAGGTAGGATGACGGAACGGAACAACCCTGGGGACTTACGAACTAATCTATACTATTTGCACTCAGATAACCTGCGGAAGGCGCCTACAAGGCGGGTACTTCTTCCGCGCAGCGAAGAGTTCCGGCCCGAAGCAAGCTGGTGCCGAGGAGTTCCCGTGGACGGTCGCTGTTCACAAGTTTGTACTTAGTGGAACTAGAGATCGAACCACCAAAGAAGCCCCACTGATATTGAAATTAGATCTGTACGGCCAAGAATTATAACAAGACTAACATTTTAATGATAGTTTCCTTACTGCTGTCACCTCAAATTTGAAGCACATATCACTATTTATGTAGATTTGAAGCACAAATGCTTTTTCAAGTTGGTACTACGTACGTAGTATCAACATAAAAATCCGAATTAATGTTACCAGTCACAACATATTTTCCTAAAACATGGGAAATTAGTTATTGGAGTAACTGTACTATTTTTAACAACGCTTAAAAGTACCTAACTGTGATTATAAAATTGGTTGGCAAGTTATGTTTGATATTTATGTTGCATTGACCATACAATACTAAATAAGAAATAAGTAAATAAAGAGTTACCTACTTATTTTAATGGTTAACACGGTGAGTTGCAATTTGTGATAAATGTAGAATGTAAATGTATTGCCCTGTCACAAACACACCAACCTACATAAATCTTAAAATTATTGTTAAATGAATAAACTAATTAAGTAGGTACATAATATCTTTGCTTCTTTATTTTTTAATATATTAAATTTCTCAGTTCTAAAAGACCTTTCTACTCAGGTTCTTTTATGTTCATGGACGGAAAAGCAGATGATAATAGCAGTACTTTTAACACATACTCGTATACATAAAACTTTTTGAAACGCTGAATATACCAATGCTTAACTAACAGAGTTATTTACAATCAAAGTTTAAATAAAAATACAGTCTTCCTACAGTTATACAGTGTCCTAATACGACAGTTTTTTTTCCGGACTTTCAAGGATTAAATTTTGAATCATGGCGTAATAGGTTGATAAGCCACACTGTGTGGAAATAAAGTTTATTTTTATGTGATACCTAATTGGCAAACGAGCAGACAGATCACCTAATGGTCGCTGCCCATTGACACCTGTCACAAGTGCTTTAAACCTTTAAACCCCACTTTCCCCCGGATTGGGCTTCCGGTACCCGCACTCACGCAGCGAAACACAGTAGAGACATTGCTTCACACTGTAAACATCAGTAGCAACTGATTAAATTAATCAGTAGAGCAATCAAATATTACCTTCAATAAAGTTGAAATGAGGAAAATATTTTTTTCGCAATATCGGGCAACACTAAGTAGTTTAATAAATCGTTTGTATATTTAGCTTATAAAACGCACATACTATGAAATATTGAAGGTTTACCTGTGAAAAGTGATGTTATTACACTTCTTATGCTTTTCCGAATCCTTGTGACCAAATATTACCGCACAAATCGCCATAGTAAATTAATTTTCGCGAGATGCGTTTGACAGGCATTTGACACGGACGACTGCGGAGCGGTCCGGGCGTTTGGAGCCGTATGGCTCCATTTGAGTTGCTTCAAATCAATACGTAAAGGTATTCTGTGCTTCAAATTGTGGGCGCAGACTAGATTTCTAGTCTTGTTATAATTCTATGCACCAGTGGAAACTGGTGTATGGCTGTCTGTTTGGATCAATGGTAGTGAACGCTGCCTCTGGTGCAGGGGTTCGATCCCCGCACAGTACAAACATTTGTGTGCATGAACAATTCTATTTTTATTGGTCTGGGTCTTTTCTATGTATAAGTATGTATTTACAAAAGAAAAGTATTCATCATCATCATCATCATCAGCCCATTTAAGTCCCCACTGCTGGGGCACGGGCCTCCCTCAATCACATGAGGGGTAATTGCCACACTCACCACGCTTGGCAGACGGGTTGGCGAGGGTTTTGATATAAATGCAGTTTTCCTTCTCTGGGTGCTGATGATCATGCCAGCAGCTTTACCTTAGTCGCCTTTTACAACACCTCGGTAAGAGTGAGGGTGGCCTATTCTACTCTGCCGGGGACCACACGGCTCAAAACTACTAACTACTAACAAAATATTTACAAAAGAAAAGTATTAAATGTACCTATGTAATATGTCCGAGCGTCAGCGTAGTGGCGCCCTCGATTATGTTTGGAAGCGTCACGGAACTTCTTTTGGGTGAAGTCGATATAGCGATGATGTTGATACTTTTTGTTTATTTTCCATTGCCATGTATTTTTATTTTAGCGAGCTGTCTGTTTGACGATTGACTAGATACACGCGGGAATCGCTAGATGGATTCGGTGTGTGTTTTTATAGTTAATGCTGGTTTTTGCTTTGATTTTGGTGATGGGATTCGAAGGTGGTGATACCAGAACGGACTGTGGGATCGTGCAGTGAACAATGGACAACATTTCAAAATTGCTAAGCTCTGAAACAAAAAATACCAATTCTTTGTTTACTTTTCCGCTGCTCGAATATATATTTATTCATTTTTTATATTGCTTATTTACTGAGAAAAAAATTAAAAACTAAAAAACGTAAGATGACGTCATCGGATGGCAGAATGTAAAATATTTCTTTGCTTAGTACATTATAGTTTTAAATTTACGAAATGCCAAACCCATGACATGTAACTGTCAAAAAAAAAGACAACTTGTCAACGTTGAATGAATGAATGACGTTGACAATGTTGACACTAGTATTATTTACCTTTGACAGTAGTACCTTTTTTTTATTAAAACAATGATAAGCAAAGGAATATCGCTGTATTCAGCCGTCCGATGACGTCATTTGGCGCTTACGTCTATTTAGAATAAAAAGAATTTCAATAATTATTTTATGCATGAAAATGGACAAATTTTGAAAAAAGAAAAAATATGGGTCTGTTCATTTTATGTCTATTTTCATATAAAAAAATAAAATGGACATGTTAAAAATATGAAATGTTGTCCATTGTCAAAATATTTTTTCTATTTCTATTTTTTTTGTTTTGTTTTTGCTCCATTGTGTACATACTGTGGCACAGATAATAATGCACGCAGTTAATTGATGGCGCCACTGTCGCTTATGATATTGGTTTGACACCTGCGAATGCCATTTGTTTTTTGTTGTTTTGTTGGATTATTTGTGGATGTTGATGGCGCGGAGCCACTGGCGGCAGCCCCGGGCAGATTGGACGTTTTTTTAGTTAACAAGCCTATTCGAATCCTGAGCATGCTGTTGTTACGGTGTTTAAGTACTGGGCCGTGGTCTCTGTGACCTGGATTTGATTCCCGGGTCGAGTAAGGAGTGTTTTTCGAGTTTTTCGAGCCTATCTCGCTTTGTGATGATCGCCAATCCGCATTTGGTAAGCGTGGTGATTTGGCCTGATCCCATCATTGTGGTGATGACTTGGTTTCCGTCATGAGGACCTGTGCGCTGACTCGAGACATTTGTTGGGCTGAACCTTTACTTTTTTTTAGTTGTCTGTTGTGAAGCAAATTATAAATTATAAAATTAAAATCGATTGGCGTCGCTAGTGTGCCCTACCCGTCACCTTAAATAAGTAACTTCTCGTGTACAGCAAGATCGACCAGGTGTACATCGGCGTCGGGTCCCTCATCCACCCGCGAGCAGTGTTGACCGTGGCCCACCACTACTTCAGGCGGGAGGCGGAGCAGGTGCGCGTGCGGGCGGGGGTGTGGGACCGGACGGAGGACGGCGGCGCCTTCCAATCCCTTGACAGTGACGTTAACGAGATTGTCACACATAAGGATTTTCATCTGGGTAGGTTTCACTTTTAAAAAGTTTGCCATAAATTAATGTTACGTTCGCAAAAAAGAAAACTTTTAAATTTTTGTTTAAATTTTTAAAAAAGCCCCGACGGCGGCCATCTTGGATTTGAAATTTGTCCAAATAAATATATTCTGCTACTCATGCCCTTTTATGCGATACCCATACCACCTTATTATAAATTGCGGTCTTAAGTTATTACCTTACTAAAGCTTAAGCCGTCCCGTTAAGGGCAGCACGAGTTTAGTTCCAGAACTTTTCTTAGAACGCGTTTTGAAATAAGGGTGATTTTGTTGAAGTTGTGTTAAAACATACAATCAATATCTTTGTGACGGCGGCCATCTTGGATCGATTTTTATCCAACATGGCTAAGACACCTTATTCATCTTTCAAATATAACGCCCCGTCGTTTTTGCGTCGGGGGTTAAAAACAATACAATAGGCGAACTCAATGCCCAGAGGCATTCAATTGGCGAACTCAATCCCTAGAGGCAATGGGGTATGGGAAAAAAAAATTAAACAGGTTCTAATCCGAAAACCGTTTCGAGGCATTTGTATTTCATAACATATTTTATTATATTTAAAATTGAAAACCACTGGATCAAGGATATTTTCAATAAAATAGCGTTGACTTTCAATTGACCCTAGATACGCTAGCTATTCAGACAAGTTGTATTAAGAAGATCACATACAAATGTCTCAGTGACTTATTCACTCGGACCAAGTACTGTTACTTGTGTGGCGCTAGTTGTGTTGAATTCAGAAGATTACATAGTCTAACTTCGTGGTGACAATAATGTCTCAGTGACTTATTCAACCGGACCAAGTAACAGATGGCGCTAATTTGACTTATTTGCAGGGATACACCGAAACTAAGACAGTGGACTGTCATTATTATGTTTTACCGTAATGTTACCAGATAGTAATTTATAATTTAAAATTTCCCCGATAAAAGGCATTATTAAAAGTATGTTATTTTTTCCTTAAATCTATTTCCCTTAAATTGGGAACACTAAGCGAATTAATGACGCCACAAATACGCTTCAAATTCAAAATGTTTGAAAAACTAACTACCTGTTACAAAAATATTCAAATTAGTTACTAAAATAGTAAAAGGCTTAGAAAAAAAATATTAAAACTAAACTTGAAAATTTGTTCCCATAGCCCATTCAAGACAAAGGTGCGGCGAAAGAACTTACACACACATTTTACCACTTTGGGAGCGTCTCTTGCGCAAAGTATTAAGTTTAGAAAAAAATAACCTCAACATCATTTTTAAAGACTTATCCGTAGATACACCACACGTATGGGTTGATGAAAAAAATTTAGAGTTTCAATTCTAAGTATGGGGACGCCCCATATTTCTTTTTCCAATTTTTGTGTAAAAATCGTAATGCGGTTAACAAAGTACATCTATTTACCAAGTTTCAATAGTATAGTTCTTATAGTTTCGGAAAAAAGGGCTGTGACATACGGACGGGCGGACAGACGGACAGACAGGCAGACATGACAGTTCTATAATCATACTATCTTATTAGCGAAACATGAACACATCTCACTACTTTTATAACATAACTGTACCTATACCATGTTTTGTGCAAATAAATTATCTATGATGAAGGGTTTTTTGCCATTTTGCTACGGAACTATAAAGCCCGATTCACCTAATGCTCTTTTCACAGTCGGAGCTTTCGCCGGAGAAAAATTTTCTGCAACTGTATTGTTTTATCGAACTGTTATACCTTCCTTCCTTTAGCTTTACATCGCACCACAGAAAAGCTTGTCTATAATATTTTTACGAGCAATGCTCGGCGTCTCTCTCCGAGATCGAATCCGAAATGAGGTGATCCGGCAGAGAACCAAAGTCATCGACATTGCTCACCGGATTAGCAAGCTTAAGTGGCAGTGGGCTGGCCATATTAGCCGCAGAACCGACAACCGATGGGGTAAACGAGTTCTAGAGTGGAGACCAGCGTCTTGGCAAACGTAATGTCGGGCGCCCTCTGGCTAGATGGGGGGACGATCTGCGCAGGATGGCAGGCAAGAGCTGGATGCGAGAAGCCATGGATAGATCACAGTGGCGAACAATTTGAGAGGCCTACTTCCAGCAGTGGACTGCGATAGGCTGATGATGATAATATTTTTAAAAAATCGTTCCAGGACTGAAAGCTTACGACGTGGCCCTTCTATTCCTTACCACCGCCATCGCCCCGGGCCCCAACATAGGCTTCGCGTGCCTCCCCCCCACTAACTTGGTGCCAGTGCCCTCCACAATTTGCATCGTGACTGGGTGGGGCTCCAATGAGTTGGGTGGCGCGTTGCAGAAGATACAAAAGATGGTAAATTAAACTAAAATATAATTTATATAATAAAGTTTTAACCAATTTTTCAAATTCGCCATTGAATAGAGGAGCGAGGGGCTTGTTGTAACAGTTTTCATGAAAACTAATATATCTTTAGAGCTATTGATTAAATTGCTATTAAATAAATATGGACCGATGTTGTAACTTCCTCTACCAAATCAAGTAAAAATAATATCATAACTATCGGTCATTATTTTACAAAAAAATATTTCTTGAATAAGTGCGCTGTTACAACTTACCCCGAAATTGGGGCAAGTTGTAATGTCTACCGAGGCCAGTAGTAACGTCAAAAGAACATAATAATATATCTTATCATTTACCTTATGTTTATTTTTAGTAAAATTGACATCTCTTTAAAGTAGTATCAGTATGTAATTAATATCGAAAATCAACTCAAACACATTTTATTAGCAACTAATAGTTTTACTAAGTCAAACACTACCTATACCCATCAAGACACTTCAAAATTACAGTAAGTAACTAAAATATCAATATAAGTATTTAAGGAATACTTTGTAACTATCACTTTTAAATATCTTTCTAACAACGTAGCTATGTCCACTCCGATTTTATGGATTTGTGTTGCCTGCTCTGACTTTCTTTTATACACCCTCATTAAAGAAGAAAGGATAAAAAAAAATAAGTAGGTAACATCATAACTTGGGAGATATTGTAATGCGTTACAACTAGCCCCGGGATTTTGTTACCACTAGCCCCATGGCATGATTTTTAACATTTATCAAGATAGCTATTTAAATAATTTAGCATTTTTACAATTGTTGCACATTATAAGAGATATATAGATTTAAATGTAAATGACATATAGAAAGTTGGAAATTAGTCGATCATAATAACGCTAACTGAAATAGTATGACAGTACAATTTTATATTACCAGGCGAAAATGAAGCCCGTGCATATTCCGCTCACTGGGCTGACCGGCGGGACAATAGATATAGCTGGATGATGCGGCGCAGTTTATGGGTCAAATCGAGTCAAAGAAATAAGTTAGTAAAGTTTAAAATCCTGGTGAAAAGAGCCTGTTACTACTTACCCCTGTTACAACAAGCCCCTCGCTCCCCTACTACACTCCAGGGGGTTAAGTGGATTATGCCCGTGTGCAATCAGTAACCTAGCGTCCTCTTGCGTACTATCAAAATGGAATAAGATGGTAGATATATAAAAACCACGTTCGACTAAACTCCAATCCTTACTCTCCATAATCGCTCAAATAAACCAGAGCGCTTGTCAACATAAAGCGGAGAGCCGCATATGACAAAGCTGGAAGCAGTCATTTTATCAGAAGTCATATTAACAGAATAAAGAAAAGTGCCGTGTGGCGTTAAAGCCCGACACGATCATTTTGTCACAAGTCATTTTGCCAGAATAAAACGAACTGCCGTGTAAGGCAATGTCCAGATTGCCAGAATAAAGCGGATCAAAAATAAAAAAAAACAAAAATGTCTTTATTCAATTTAAGTCCATACAGAACATTTAGGAATGTCAAATATTATGTAATCTACCGCTGATTCGGAATGTCAATTTCTACCGAGAAGAATCAGCAAGAAACTCAGTTGTTACTCTTTTCAAATAATGTGGTAATTACAATATTCATTCTTATACAAATTATGATCACAGTGACAGTATGATATACAATGATTATAATCAATATCGTTTAGATGAATCGTCAAAGAAAAATTATGAAATGAATGAATGAATGAATTATATATTAGAGGACAGGCGAAGAGATCAACATGTCCAGGAATCCTTATCATTCAAATAATCATATCTTCTTTATAGTAGCCTTCCTGCATTATTAGGCAGTTTTTTACATGCAACTTAAACTCATGTAAATCAACAACGGGTAAATAAATGATATTTTGAGGTAACTTATTAAACATTGTAATGCTCAATCCTACAAATGAATTTCCAGTTTTATGAAGTCTTAGATTTGGGACAGCATGCCTATGTTTATTTCGCGTGTTAAAGCTATGAAAATCTGATTTTTGCGAGTAGAGACGCGTATGGCAAAGCCAGAATCAACCATTTCGTCACAAGTCATATTGCCAGAATAAAGCGAAGCGCCGCGTAGGGCAAAGCCCGTAGCAACCATTTCGTCATAAGTCATATTGCCAGAATAAAGCTGAGCGACGCGTATGGAAAGGCCAGAAGCAACCAGTTCGTCACAAGTCATATTGCCAGAATAAAGCGGAGCGACGCGTAGGGCAAAGCCCGTAGCAACCATTTCGTCACAAGTCACATTGCCAGAATAAAGCGGACCGCCGTGTAAGGCAAAGTCCAGAGTGGTCTTTTTATCAGAAGTCATATTGCCAGAATAAAGCGGAGCGACGCGTAGGGCAAGGCCAGAAGCAACCATTTCGTTGCAAGTCATATGGCCAGAATAAAGCGGAGCGACGCGTAGTGCAAAGTCCAGACTGGTCTTTTTATCACAAGTCATATTGCCAGAATAAAGCGAAGCGCCGCGTAGGGCAAAGCCCGTAGCGACCATTTCGTCATATTTCCAGAATATTACAAGTCATATACTTACCAAAATAAGGCGGAACGCCGCCTGCCTATTTTGAATCAAGCAAGGAATAAGTAGCGCCCTGTTGGTCTAGTGGTTTAAGTACTGGGCCGTGATCTCAGGGTCTTGGGTTTGATTCCCGGGTCGGGCAAAAAGTATGTTTCGAATTTTTCGAACGTAGCTCGGGTTTGTAACCACCAATCCGCATTTGGCAAGCGTGGTGATTAAGCCTAATCCCATCATAGTAGCGATGACTTGATTTCTAAGATGGAGGCCTTTCCCTGCAGTGGGACAGTATTAGGCTGATAATACTTTACTTATTTTAAGGCGACGGTTTAACTTGACGATTTTAACTAGCAACACCATTCGTTTTTAATTGTTAGCTACTAAACCGGATCTATATTAAACAATTTAGGGGTTACAACCTCTCGGCAAACACTTATACTACTTATTAAATAACGATGCATAAATGTTGGGTCCGTATTTGTACGCGAAAAATTGATTCACGCCAAAAGTGGCCGCTTTTGGCGTGAATCAATTTTTCGCGTACGCGTTAGACCCAACGTTTGTGCATGGTTAGTTAATAAATAGTCTAAGTGTTTGCCTCGAGGTTGTAACCCCGAAATTGTTTGAAATAGATCCGGCTTAGTAGCTTAACATTAAAATCGCTATTGGCGTCGTTAGTGTGCCCTACCCGTATACCTTAAGGAATAAGTATAGGTGGCCGTGTGGTCCCCGGCAGAGCAGAAAAGGCCAGCCTCACTCTTACCGAGGCGTCGTAAAAGGCGACTAAGGTAAAGCTGCTGGCATGATCATCAGCACCCAGAGAAGGAAAACTCTGCATTTAGATCAAAACCCTCGCCAACCCGTCTGCCAAGCGTGGTGAGTATGGCAATTACCCCTCATGTGATTGAGGGAGGCTCGTGTCCCAGCAGTGGGGACTTAAATGGGTTGATGATGATGATGATGATGATTATGATAGGTAGGTATACTTTTATTTCCCAGATCGAGCTTCCTATATGGGACCGTGAGAGCTGTCAAGAAGCGCTCCGCCTTATCCCACACGTAAGCCCTCGGTACCTCCTGCCGCAGTCCATGATGTGCGCTGGGGGGGTGGCCGGCGCCGACACCTGCGTGGGAGATGGGGGGGCGCCACTAGTCTGCGCTTACTCGGCAAGTTCCATCCAATTTCTCTTGATTCTGATATCCGTAACACAGGTGCTTGGGCTAGGTACGTGATGTTTTTTTTTATATGAGAGGTGGTAGACGAGTAGACGGATCACCTGATGGTAAGCAATTCCGCCGCCCATGGTGCATGCAACACCAGTGGAGTTACAAGTGCGTTGCAAACCTTTTCCCCTTCCCCCCCATTGGGCCTCCGGTAACCTCACTCACACGGCGAAACACAGCGCAGGCGCTGCTTCACGCCGGTCTTCTGTGAGGCAGTGGTATCACTCCGATCTAGCCGGCCCATTCATGCCTAAGCGTGGCTCTCCTACATTTAAATTGTTGTGAAATACTTATTTATTTACAAAGAAAAAAAAATTTAACCCGCCTTTTTTTAATTTTTTTTTATAGAAAGGCCAATCAGGATGACCTCACTCCGCCTGATGGTAAGCGGCCGTGAAATCCAAACATGAGGCTGAAAGGCACAAAAGAACTAACAAAGTAAATTTTGTAGTTTAGACCGTGGGAGATACACGCTTTGGCATAAATGGGCCGGCTCGACCGGAGTGATACTACAGCCTCACAGAAAACCGGCGTGAAGCAGCACTGTGCTGTGTTTCGCTGCGTGATTGAGGGTACCGGAGGCCCAATCCAGGGGAAGGAGGCTTAAAAGGTAAGCAGCGCACTTGTGACACCACTGGTGTTGAAGGTGTCCATGGGCGGCGGTAATCGCTTACCATCAGGTGGTTCCTTCGGCTCGTCTGCCACCTATATCATAAAAAAAAACATCTATTAGAAGTGGGAGTTAGGGCGACGGGTACCCCTAACTAGCGACACCAATCGATTTAAATTATTATTTACTAAACCGGATCTATTTTAAACAATTTCGGAGCGGCAGTCTCTAAGTAAACATTTATAACTATTTATTTAATACTTATATTGATTTTTTTACTTATACTTAAATTGTTGCCTAAAATTATTTTAAAAATATCTTTTTGAAATAATTTTAGGCAACAATAAATAAAAAGAACTGAACGAATGATTGAATGATGCGATCAATTTTGACACTATCCTGTAAGTCATCTATGGTTAGTCGAGGATTTGTAATAAAAATTTAAGAACACATTTTTTTTTATGCTAAGAGGCGGACAAACGAGCAAGCGAGTCACCTGATGGAAAGTAATCATCGCCGCCCATGAACATCTGCGAAATCAGAGAGATCGATATGTGTTGCCGGCCTTTTTATTCATTATTCCTTAATAATCATGATCTTGCCAGTTTTAGGATTAAAGCTAGTATGTATCGGAGTAGGTTTATATAATAAGATACCCTCTTAATGCCCTCCCAGCTCATGCGTTTCCTCCTTCATACAATCCGGGGTCTTTTAGGCGGGGCGTGAAGCGGCATCTCAGCAGGCCATTAGGGTGAGGATGGCAGACACAATGGGTACTTTGTTAGTTCTTATGTGCCTGTCAACCTCGTATTTGGATTTCACGGCCGCTTACCATCAGGCGGAGTGAGGTCATCCTGATTGGCCTTTCTATGGGGGCGTCGTGTGCCGTAGTATGGCGGGTGGTCGTATGAAAGAAAGAGTCTATGTACAAACGTTTATTTACAATCCGACCAAATATTTACACCACACATATATAAAAAAGAAGGAGAACATAAAAGCAGGAAAACGAAGAAAATATAAGAATAACGGCTAGATTAATTTGTACAATAATTCACATTAAATTCAGTCGCTTTAAATTCAATGACATTTTTTTATTGTCAACCGACGGATGAACAGTATGACCAGAGCATGCGCGCGCCGCTGACCCGTCATGCGCGCTGCGTGAAATACACCTCAAACTATCCTACATATAAAAGGGTTATACTGTCCGTGCGTTGGTTGATGCACAAAATATATACTACCTGTGCGGATAAAGAATGGGATCAGAAATGGCGGCGCATCTATTCACTTCTTGCTCGCACACTATTTGCGTCTATACTCGCACTCGTGGGGTGCGAGTATAGAGTGTGCGAGCGAGAAGTGATTAGATGCGCCGCCATTTCTGAACCCATTCTTTATCCGCACCTGAGCCCAATTCTCGGGATTTCGATATGAAAAAAACATGGCGGATATCACCTGAAAACCATGAGCCCAATTCTCGGGTTTGTGATATTTTGAAAACATGGCGGATATCACCTGAAAACCATACAAAAAAAACTATGTTTTAGTGATATATGTCGTATGAAAAGAAATGTCACGAGCCCGAGAATTGGGCTCCAGGAGCCCAATTCTCGTGCTTGTGATATTTTGTAAACATGGCGGATATCACCCGAAAACCATACAAAAAAACTGTGTTTTAGTGATATATGTCTTATGAAAATAAATATCACGAGCTTGAGAATTGGGGTCCAGGTTGTACAAAATAATTTACACATTAATTAAATTTACAAAAGCGTGGCGCATCGCCACATTTCTATAAAAAAAAATATCGTAACTATGTTGTTTTCAGGCTAATTCCACGCGCTACTACCAGGCGGGCATAACGTCGTGGGGCGTAGGCTGCGGCGAGGCGGGCAGGCCGGCGGTGTACACCTCCGTGGCCCACGTCCGGAGGTGGGTCGACCAGCAGATGCAGGCACGCCAATACGGGACGGAGACGTATACCCCGCCAGATGAGACTTTGTAAACATACGTCATTTTTTGTTTACTCCGTAACATTTTTATTGACATTATTGGTGTCACAGATATGTGATCTTTATAGGTAAATATAGTTGTACTAGTTTTATAAATTACACCGATGCGCAGAAGCCTCATTTCCTAAAAATGCGGAAAAATGTTAACCAATCACACACAACGCTCCATTTACGCGCGTCAAAATGACAATTTCTAATGGGGTATCGGACGGAACAAATTCTAAGGTTTTAATATTTTTTTTCCAATACTTTTTACTATTTTAAGTAACCGATTTAAATATTTTTGTATAATAGCAGGTAGTTATTTTTTGACGTAGGCGTATTTATGACGTCATAAATACGCTTAGTGTTCCCATATGTAATTTTTTCCCAATTTACGGGAAATATATCGTAAACAAAATAACATACTTCTAAAAATACCTTTTGATTGGGGAAATTTTAAATTTTTAAAGCACTATCTGGTAACATTACAGTAAAACAAAATACAGACAGCCCACTGTCTTAGTTTTGGTGTTACCCTGCCAATAAACATCAACTGTATGTGCATTTCTACAGATAGCGTTAGTTTACAAGCTTCGTATGCTTTGTATTACAACTAGCGCCATCTGTTACCTGGTCCGAGTGAATAAGTCACTGAGACATTGTTGTCACCTATACCCGAAACTGGACTTCAAGACCAAAAATGCTATTACAATGTTGCCACTGAAATAAAATGATATACCTATTTTCTAAAAACATTCGCTAACAAAATTTATTTATTGGTAATTTAAATTCTATTATTGAAAAAAGTAATTTTATTGACTTATTTTTACATTAATACAAGACGCTTTAATGAAAACTTAATCATCCGTAATGTTTGGTAGAAAAGCTGGTATTAAGCTTGTGTCACTTCAGGAGTTAATAACATTTGGTACAACATTTGAACTTACATGTTGTTGTTTCGTGCTGTGAGGTGCCGCAAATGATATTTATATAAGAATCTTTGAATTACATCGTTTTCAACATTTATTTAGAGTTCGTTATGAGTAGTCTCGACAGAATCCGTAGGTTTATAAAACGCTAAACGACTGACTGACTTCGACTACCAAAGTATCACTTAACAATTTTCCTTGTCATTTCGAGATGTTGTCATTTCGCTTAATAATGCCTAAAATCGAAAACATGTGCAAAACTGGACAAATTAATTTTTTTATTTTTTTATTTCTTTATTAAAGAACACAGACAGTTTACAATCATTACAGATAATAACTTAGTATTGTTTATTAAATTAACTTAAGTCTAGGTCAATCCAATAGTATTTTTTTATCAAATTTAAAACAATTGGTGCATCACAAAACAAAGATAATACACAAAAAAATATAATTGGTGAACATTGAAAATACATTGAGCATTACATTACTGGAGTGGTGGAAAACTTTATTATACATATAAGTGACCGACTCAGATTCCGTAGTCATAGATTCTGAAATTAGTTATGTTGAAGATGAAGATAAATAAAAACAATCAATAAAAAAATGGTTTCATTAATTTTTCCTTTTCATACTGTCTATGCCACACTTTCGTGGCTGTTCATGGGTATTTCAATTTGTTTAAGGAAAGGGCTATGCTCGGAGTATCTCTGAAGGACCGCATCAGAAATGATGTAATCCGACAGAGAACCAGAGTCACCGACATAGCCCACCGAATTAGAAAACTGAAATGGCAGTGGGCTGGTCATATTAGCCGCAGAACTGACAGCCGTTGGAGCCGTAAAGTCCTTGAGTGGATACCGCGACTCGGTAAGCCTAGTGTAGGACGCTCTGCGACAAGATGGGATGATGACATTCGAAGGCTAGCTGGTGTGGGCTGGATGAGATGGCCGAAAATCGGGAGCAGTGGCGTGCATTAGGAGAGACCTATGTCCAGCAGTGGACGAGTGTGGGTTGCTGATGATGAATAGAAAAGAGGTCTGTCGCCAACATGTATTTGACCAATAGCAATACTATGGATAGTACTATCGATAGTCTGGATCATTTTCGAGAGTTCCACAACACTACGTCTGTCTTCGTCTGATTGTCGTAACTATAGAAGTAGGGCATACTAGCGACGCCAATCGATTTTAAAATTTAGCTACTAAACCGGATATATTTTAAACAACTTCGGGGTTGCACTCTCTCGGCAAACACTTACACTATTTATTGTAGTAACCATGCTACAAATGTTGGGTCCAGTTTATGTACGCGAAAAATTGATTCACGCAAAAAGCGGCCACTTTTGGCGGTAATGCAAAATTCGAGTGCAAAAGCAGACCAAACAGTTAACTTTAAGTACTAAATAAATAGCCGTGTGGTGCCCGGCAGAGTAGACCACCCTCACTCTTACCGAGGTGTCGTAAAAGGCGACTAAGGTAAAGCTGCTGGCATGATCATCAGCACCCAGAGAAGGAAAACTCTGCATTTATATCGAAACCCTCGCCAACCCGTCTGCCAAGCGTGGTGAGTATGGCAATTACCCCTCACGTGATTGAGGGAGGCCCGTGCCCCAGCAGTGGGGACTTAAATGGCCTGACGATGATGATGATGATTAAATAAATAGTATAGGTGTTTGCAGAGAGATTGTAACCCGGAAATTGTTTAAAATATATCCGGTTTAGTAGCTAAAAATTAAAATCGATTGGCGTCGCTAGTGTGCCCTAACCCGTCACCTTAACCTATGATGGTGAAACCAGTTGTAACACTACAATCTGGCCTTTGACACTTTTCACGTGTAACAAACCCACGACCTCCAGGTTTTTTGGGCGAGTGTTAACAACCTCTTGGCATTGTGAGAGTCTGATGAAAAAATAATAATTTGTGAGTTGCCTGAATCTTGTGGCTTAATTTGAACATGTCCCCGCAGATCACTATATATGTAGCAAGCTACATGTCCCGTATCGAATGAGAATATAGTACCATCCAAACAAAGGAGACACGCAGCTCTTGAGAAACGATAGGGGAACTCCGATTCAGTCGTAAGTAGAATAAAAACTTAAAACCTAACTACCAAAAAAAAAACACGCTCTAAAAAGTACGAAACAAGAAAATTGTCTCTGCTGAAATTATTATGCCGTATCACCGTGGTCGTATGCCACATTGATTTTATTTTATTATTATAATGAATCGGTTTTGCTACAGTAGGTTGCATACGACCACGGCGAATACGGCATAATAATTTCATCTGAGACAATTTTCTGGTTTCGTACTTTTTAGAGCGTGTTTTTTTGGTAGTCGGGTTTTAGTTTTTAATCTCTATTGTAGAGATTAATAAAATAGCTTGGAAGAATTGTAAAACCCTATCTAGATATGGTAAGCCTATTTGTAAGGTTTTCCGTGATGATAGTGCTTACCGTAATGAATCGGTAAGCATATTGAAGGGGTGTGCCAATGATAGGTTTACCTTTTTGACTAGGGTTTTTGAAAAACGGCTATCAAACCCTATCGAACACAATAATAAGGGTAACCGGTTTCGGTCCCTGCGCCCGGGTGCACCGCACGCGCACCTCGCGTAGACTTGGCAAGGACTAAAAAGTTGTTTAAAATGCTAAATACGCGGCGAACAGTATGGTATCTTAGACAGGGTAATATAAGATACGTCAGATAGGTACTCGGTTTTTCTCACAGCTAAATTAAATCCCATAAAAAACAAAACTTGTCAAAAAATCCAAGTCTCGCACTCAGTTGTTCTGCCGTAAAAAGTTGTGAGATCTAATAATAATAATAATAATAAAGTCTAACCTTACGTCCGTGCTAGACCATCTAAGCCACGTGGGGGGTGGACACTTGCAAATAAAATTACTGAGCGGGTGACCAACAGGGCCATAGCAAACCCATAAATATGGAGCTAAGAAATAGAAAGTTACGTAAATTGCCGCTTCCCGGGGGCGATCGCCGGGGCGCGCCTGGAGCCGATGCTGGGCGCCACAGCATACGAGCCATCGGTGGCGAGGGTTTAGGGCGGCCCTCTGCCGGGGGACCCGCGCTTAGCGGGAATCCCGAACAAAGTGAGCTCACCCTAACAAATATTCCGGATAGTTCCACAGCTACGCCAATCTTGGCTGTTTCACAGGAGGCACGAGCCGCTAATCCTGCGACCACCAAGGCTGGTAAACCCAGAGTACGCATGAGATGGGGTGAAGAAATAAATACTTTTATCATGCGTACATACTACTATGTCACCAAATTAGAGACCGACCGCACTATGTACTGTACTCAACCTTTTCGAACAATTTAAACTGAAATATCCCGACATCAACGTTACAGAGCAGAGAATTGCAGATCAGTAGGTATAGAGTCATTTTACGCAATAAGCTTCTTTCCGGTGATGTATTAGAGCAAATTAAACTAGAAGTTCGTGAACAACTTAGCACTGAAAGGGAGACCGAAACACAACTAAATATGACACAAACATCACAGACCCAAACTCTTGATTCCAGCTGCGAAGACAATTTACCATTAAGTTCATTGAGAAATACCATATCCACCAATCAAACATTACTATCGAATTTTACTACCCAAAGATCTCAGATTCCAGCACCTCCTCGAGAATTCAATACAGCTGAACCGGAGTCAGACGTTTTTATCCAAGAACTAAAAGATAAGTTACAAACTGCACTTACAGAATATACCGGTACTGACCCTACTTCACGACCAAAATTGCCACGATTAAGAGAAGATAAAAAATTATACCAATTACTTAACATTTTCAACAATAATATTTTAGGTGAACTACTTTCTGCAGATTTAGACATTCATGATATTCATACTATTATTATTATTGTTTATTTATTTCAGGCAACAAAAGTAAAATTACAGGCCCATATTGGTTAGTAAAACAGAATATAAATGAAATTGGTTAGTAACAAAAAATAAGAAAATTACATTAATTATTAAGACAGGAGAACCTACCCCCGCCGCAGCACCTTGCGCCTATCTCACAAGCATTTGGAGACGAATCCAGTGCTGCAGCAATGGCGAGTCCCACCTGTCCACCAGAGTTTTAAGGATGGTGTTGGTGCTCTCACGCAAGCGATGTAAAAGTGACGCGGACCGCTTCCTTATTATGGCGTGAAATCCATCAGTATTTGTCTCGGCAAACATGCCGGACGCGCTACAAAATCGTGGAAGTCCCATCAGCATCCTAAACCCATTGTTATATTGGACTCGCAACGCGCTATACGCCCGCTGTGTATAGACCACCCATAAGCTGCTCGTATAAAAAGACTGGCAATATGCCCTGAAAAGGGTCTTTTTAACATGCCGAGTGCAGCGAGCAAACCTACGGGCTACCATATTGCAGCGGACGCTCCCTCTCAATGTCCATATTATCAGATAGATACTATGATCTACTGCACCGCTTTAGTCATTTCTCAACAGTTAGGATACAAGATCGAAAGACCACTACAGAGAACTTACACTAATAAACAGACACAATACACAAAGCCTTCTTGGCAAATTAGGCTCGAAAGAGATATTGAAAAATTAAGGAAGTGCATAGGGAAGGTAACACAATATATAAGTAATACGAATATATCGGAAAAACTAACAAGAGAAGTAGAGCAGATATTTAGTAATAATCAGGTCCATTCAACTCATGAAAGGGACAATAGATCGCCGGAAGAATTCTTAGACACGCTTAAACAGAAGTTATCGTTAAAGGCGCTAAGACTCAGGAGATACAAAAAGGCCCTACATCGCAAAGAAGATAATAAGTTATTTTTAAGAAACGAAAAGCTATTTTATAGAAACTTAGGCAAAAACGAAGGTGAACAAAGTGATGCAAATAATGTCAGTCCGCCCACTTGCGAAACGCTGAAAGACTACTGGGCGGGGATCTGGAAAAAACACAAGGAGTATAATTTTGAAGCAACATGGATTAAGGAAGAGGAGACCAGATGGGAAGGTATTGAAGAAATGGAATTTACAGATATTAATTGTGAAGACATAGAAAGGGTCTCCAGAAAAATGAAGAACTGGAAAGCTGCAGGAATAGATGGGGTACATAGTTTCTGGTATAAAAAACTTTTTATTTTACATGAGGCATTAAGTATTGCTATCAGTGAGGTCATCAAAGGGGAAGTGGAATTGCCAAAATTTTTAACGAAGGGACTGACCTATATGCTCCCCAAAAGTAAAACTTTAGCGGATCCCTCTCAATATCGTCCTATTACGTGCCTGCCTACTCTATATAAGTTAATCACTTCCTGCATTACCGATTTGCTCAATTCACATATAGAGAAAAACAATATCTTGGCCGAAGAACAAAAAGGCTGTCGGCAAAACCACATGGGGTGTAAGGAGCAACTGATTATTGATTCCACCATTCTTAAACACGCACATAAGCACAGACGAAACATTAATGTTACCTATATCGATTATAAAAAAGCCTTTGATAGTGTCCCCCACGCCTGGCTTATACGTGTACTGCAAATTTATAAGGTTAATCCTACAATAATCACTTTTCTGGAAAATGCAATTCTCGAATGGAGAACTACACTGCTCCTTTACCTGGAAGGTGATAACTCCATCAGAACAGATGAGATACCGATTGAGAATGGTATTTTCCAGGGGGATTCCCTTAGCCCCTTATGGTTTTGCCTGGCTTTAAACCCGTTGTCCAATTTGTTAAACAGGACAGACAACGGATATCCATTATCAAACACCACATCCATAACCCATTTAATGTATATGGATGATATAAAACTCTTTTCAGCATCAGATAAAGACATGAAGAACCTTATTAAAACTACAGAACAATTTAGTACCGATATCAATATGTCATTTGGTTTAGAAAAATGCAGAACACTTAGAATCGTCAAGGGGAAAGTAAAAAATAGCAATTTTGATACTGGTGAACAATTTAACTTCAAATTAATGGAAGCTAGTGACACGTATAAATATCTTGGAATACAACAATCTAAAGGAATACATCACACAAAGATAAAAAAAACCCTAACACAAGAATACTTTAGAAGACTAAATTCAATCTGTAAAAAGCAACTCTATTCAAAAAATTTGATTAAAGCCATCAACACTTTTGCTGTACCCGTACTCACATATTCATTCGGAGTCATTAAATGGACCAAAACAGACATAAATAAATTAGAAATTAAAACAAGAACTACATTAACTAAACATAATTATTTACACCCAAAATCAGCAATTGAAAGAAGCAATACAAAAAGAGAAAAGGGGGGAAGAGGACTTATTGATATCTCATTTATGTGGAAGGATCAAATACAACATTTCAGGCGATTCTTTTATGATAAAACTTCTACGAGCACAATTCATTCAACTGTAGTCGAAACTGATGATAACTTTACACCGTTAAACTTGAATAATAAGGATATACAATTTAGTAACAGACAGGAACACGAAAATCTGAAAATGAATTCATGGCGCAGAAAGGAATTGCATGGACGACACATCCACGACCTCGAACAGCCACATATAGACCCTACTGCAAGTAATAAATGGCTGAAGTTAGGTTCGCTCTTTCCCGAAACTGAAGGATTCATCATAGCTATTCAGGATCAAGTTATTAACACTAGAAATTACAAGAAATTCATTCTGAAAGACCGCAACCTCATATCAGATAAATGTAGGAAATGTCATAGACAGTCCGAAACCATCCAACACATCACCAGCGCTTGCTCTAGTCTTACACAAACCGATTACACTCACCGGCACAATCAAATCTGTAACATAATTCACCAGAAACTAGCATTAAAACACAAGCTAACCACTGGGAAGGCCTTGCCATATTATCAGTATAACCCAAAACCAGTGCTGGAAAGCAATAGTCACAAGATGTACTACGACCGCGCAATATTAACAGATAGAACCGTTCACAATAATAGACCTGACATTACTTTAATTGATAAGAATAAGAATACAGTTTATTTAATAGATATATCGATACCAAACACACATAATCTACATAAAACCATAACAGATAAAATACACAAATACACAGAGTTAAAAGAAGAAATAGTAAAAATTTGGAAAATGAATAAGGTATACATCGTGCCGCTGGTGCTCTCTAGCACTGGAGTAATCCCCAAGCATTTGTTGACGTCCCTAAGAAATCTAGACTTACCTGAAAGCACTTACATGATGATGCAGAAAGCCGCCATTCTCAATACCTGCCGTATTGTTCGAAAGTTTCTTCAGGATGATAGCTAACCAATAAACCATTCTACAGTGGAAACTGGGACTCACTTGGTCTAGGCCCGTGAGCCCAGTCAAAATACCGAAATATTTTGAACAATGTTTCGAGAAAGAAAAATTCTCAACAAAAATAATAATAATAATGCTTACAACATCTCATAGGTTGACCTGATTCCGTACTAAGTAGCTTAAGCACTTGTGTTACAGATATCAGACAACAGAGGAACACAAATATATACTTAAATACATATATTACACCCAGACTCTGAACAAACACAAGTGTTCATCGCACGAATGTTTGTCCAGGGTGGGGATCGAACCCACGACCTTTGGCGTCAGAGGCAGGGTCACTACCGATTGCGCCATCCGATCAGTCAAGTCAGATCTATGTTATCAAGTCGGTTATTAACTTGGCAATCGGTTGTGTTTTCATGCAATGGCCGAGTCAAATTTTCAATAACCGATTGCCATGTTAATAACCGACTTGGTAACATAGATCTCAAAACTTTTTTAGGTAGAACTACTGTGTCCGCGACTTGGATTTTTTAACAAGTTTTGTTTTTTATGGCATTTCCTTTAGCTGTGAGAAAAACGGAGTACCTATCTAACGTATCTTATATTCCCCTGTCTAAGATACCATACTGTTCGCCGCGTTTTTAGCATTTGAAGGTGACGAGTAGGGCACACTAGCGACGCCAATCGATTTTAATTTTTAGCTTCTAAACCAGATCTATTTAAATCAATTTCGGGGTTACAACCTCTCGGCAAACACTTATACTATTTATTAAATAACCATGCAAAAATGTTGGGCCAAACGTGTACGCGAAAAGCGGCCACTTTTGGCGTGAATCAATTTTTCGCGTCTATACATATAAATGGGGTATATTCCCCTGTCTAAGATACCATACTGTTCGCCGCGTTTTAAGCATTTTAACACAACTTTTTAGTCCTTGCCAACTCTACGCGAGGTGCGCGTGCGCAGGTCAATAGTTTATGGTTCAAACTTCAAACTATTTACTCGGATAGAAAAACAATACAGGGTGACAAAGTTTGGGAAATATTTTCTTATGTCGGTCGTCGTCAGCCCATATACCACACTCAGCAAGGGGAGGAGCCCAGGGCGAGGGATGAACAGGAGATCGACGGTGGAGCGACGGTGGGGTGTCTGGCGACGGGACAGAACTTCGGCGGTTGTGTTTGCAGACTGAGCACGTGTGTCGGCCTCATGGCATCGTGGTTTACAGACCAACTTGTAACGGAGAACAGTCCCCACAGCTGGGGCACGGTCCTCCCTCAATCACATGAGGGGTAGTTGCCATACTCACCTCGCTTGGCAGACGGGTTAAATAAGTATAAGTGTTTGCCGAGAGGTTGTAACCCCAAAATTATTTAAAATAGATCCGGTTTAGCAGCTAAAAATTAAAATCGATTGCTAGTGTGCCCTACCCGTCACTTTAAGAAAGGATAGATAGATAGATAGATAGATACTCTTTATTGCACAACATACAAAACTTAAAAGCTAGGTATAAAGAAAAAGGGATAAACCTGTCGGTCTGGTTCCCCTATTAAAGGGTTGCGAAGGTCAGACGGCAGTCGCTTCATTGTAATTACCAGACTCCCCAAATCCTGGATCATAGTCCAGCATACCCCGGGCTCCAGAGCGACAGCTTTGGACTCAACCGGGAATTACACGTTAAGACGAGGAGGAATCAATCTACTTTCCCAACTACAGGAAAACAGCATGGGCCGAGAAAAAAGCCATTTTTAAAAAAAAGTCTAACTTTTCGTACAAACGTACGAAAAGTTACGCTTTATTGTACTTTTCACAACTATATCCATCACTTTCTGTACGTTTGTGTACGAAAAACCGTGAACTTTAAAACGATGGCTTTTTTGTAATTAGGAGTGACACAATAAGATGAGGAGTGATCAGGGATTTTTAATTTAAGGCGAAACAGCGCGATGCTAGCGCCGCCAATTGATTTATTTGATTGTGTCGAATAAGAGATAATAAAAAAAAAGTGAGCAAAGAATACTTTAGGTAAGTCATCATCATCATTTCAACCAATAGACGTCCACTGCTAGACATAGGCCTCCCCCAATGTTCTCCACACTGATCGGTCCTGTACCGCCCTCCAATGGATTCCCGCGATCGTCACCAGATCGTCGGTCCACCTTGGGGGGGGCGCCACGGCTGCGACTTCCTGTACGTGGCCTCCACTAGAAGACCTTTCCGCCCCAACGGCCGTTTGTTCTCCTTGCTATGTGCCCTGCCCATTGCCACTTGAGGCATGCAATCCTTTGGGCTATGTCTGTGACCTTAGTTCTCCTGCGGATCTCATCATTTCTGATACGATCACGCACGGAGACTCCGAGTCCGAGAGTTTAGACGATATTAAAAAAAAATTAGACAAAATAAAAGTGGGCAATTTTAGCAATTATGGAGTTTTTTATTAATTGTAGGAAGAAATTAATATGGGTATGGTGAGTCGGAAAAATTGTAAATCATTTCCTTATAGTATTTGTGCTCACTTTAAAAAATATATCTCCTATTCGCCACAAAAAAAAAGCCGGCAGTGCACCTGTGTCTCTTGTGACGTGGCAGGTGTCCATGGGCGACGGTAATCGCTTACCATCAGGTGATACGTGTGCTCGTCTGCCCCCTATACAATAATAAAAAAAAACAAGCTAGCTAGTATCGTAGCGGTATCGCCTCAAGTCTGCAAATTGATTAGTTAGTTGACGACCCGTTTGGAACAGTGGTAGTGAACGCTGCCTTTGGTCCAAGCGTTGAGGGTTCGATCCCCGCACAGTACAAACATTTGTGTGCATGAACATGTCTGTTTCTATTGGTCTGGCTTTTTTATGTATTATAAGTATATATTTACAAAAAAAGTTATTTATGTATATATTTGTAATCCCACTGTTGGTTCTGATATCCGTAACACAGGTGCTTGAGCTACCTATCTCGGAGTCAGATCAATGTATGTGATGTTGTGAAATATTTATTATATTTGTGTCTTATTTTTTTATTTTATTTTGAATTTGAACAACCCAGTATAAAAACATACACAATTTAAAGAAACTTCGCCCTCCTTTTTCTCAGTTCACAGTGCGCGTGCGTCTGAAAAACATCGTTAAAAAAGTAAATAGGATTTGAAATTATTCAATATGGCGCCCACTGTACCAGTGGTTACTTTAAACACGGGGTATACCTGCCCTATGTTAGGATTGGGTACTTGGAAGGTAAAGAAAAGTTCTTACAAACTTGTAGTTTTAACCGACTT
Organism: Marasmia exigua; assembly: GCA_019059595.1. Classification (NCBI taxonomy): domain Eukaryota; kingdom Metazoa; phylum Arthropoda; class Insecta; order Lepidoptera; family Crambidae; genus Marasmia; species Marasmia exigua. Next base: position 10,385,298 of record CM032490.1, read on the forward strand.
CAGTGCGAGTCGGACTCGCCCATGAAGGGTTCCGTAGCAGCAATGGACAACATTTCATATTTTTAACATGTCCATATTGTTTTTTTACATGAATGACATAAAATGAACGCACCCATGTTTTTTCTTTTTTCAAAATTTGTCCATTTTCATGCATAAAATAATTATTAAAATTCTTTATATCCTAAATAGACGTAAGCGCCAAATGACGTCATCGGACGGCTGAATACAGCGATATTCCTTTGCTTATCATTGTTTTAATAAAAAAAGGTACTACTGTCAAAGGTAAATAATACTAGTGTCAACATTGTCAACGTCATTCATTCATTCAACGTTGACAAGTTGTCTTTTTTTTGACAGTTGCATATCATGGGTTTGGCATTTCGTAAATTTAAAACTATAATGTGCTAGGCAAAGGAATATTTTACATTCTGCCGTCCGATGACGTCATCTTACGTTTTTTAGTTTTTAATTTTTTTCTCAGTAAATAAGCAATATAAAAAATCAATAAATATATATTCGCGCAGCGGAAAAGTAAATAAAAATGGTATTTTTTGTTTCAGAGCTTAGAAATTTTGAAATGTTGTCCATTAAGGCGACGGGTAGCCCTAACAAGCGACACCATTCGTTTTTAATTATTAGCTACTAAACCGGATCTATTTTAAACAATTTCGGGGTTACAACCTCCCGGCAAGCACTTAAACTATTTATGAAATAACCATGCACAAATGTGGGGTCCGTTTTTGTACGTGAAAAATTAATTACCGCCAAAAGCGGCCAAAATAAAGCGTGAATGAATTTTTCGCGTACAAATGTTGGGTCCGCATTTGTGCATGGCTATTTGATAAATAGTATAAATATTTACCGAGAGGTTGTAACCCCGTATTGTTTAAAATATATTCGGTTTAGTAGCTAAAAATTAAAATCGATTGGTGTCGCCAGTGTGCCCTACCCGTCACCTTAAGATATATGGAAGGTAAATTGCGGTTTACGGTTTATAACGTCTTAAAAAAAACTATTTACTAGATCTAGTTCCAACCAAATTTTGTTGTTAGTTTTCATGGTAATGTGTATCATATTTTTTTTACTTTTATAATTCTTTTATTATAGAAGTTAGAGGGGTGGGGAGGGGGGAGGGGGGGGGGGCACACATTTTACCACTTTGGGCCACCAAGCGTCTCTTGCGCAAAGTATTGTGTTTAGAAAAAAATGATGTTAAAAACGTCAAATTCATTTTGAAATACCTATCCATAGATTCCCCATACGTATCGGTTTGATGAAAAAAAATTGAGTTTCAGTTTCAAGTATGGAGACCCTCCCATTTTTTTATTTTTTCCATTTTTTATGTAAATATCGTAATGCAACCGCAAAACCAACAAAACCAACAAAATACATATATTTACCAAGTTTCAATAATATAGTTCTCATAGTTTCGGGAAAAAGTGGCTGTGACATACGGACGGACGGACAGACAGACAGACATGACGAATCTACAAGGGTTCCGTTTTTTGCCATTTGGCTACGGAACCCTAAAAAGGAGGAGTGTCTCAATACGTCGGGTTTTTTCATAAAGAGCTGTGAGGCACAAGCAAACAGCCGTGACCCGGGTCACCTACCTTTTGACAACATTTGAATAGCTAATTTATTTATTTAAAAAGGTACACCAACAGCATAAATATAAAACACGTAAAAAATATTTGTTAAAGTAATAGTAGTTCTTATATATGTCACCGGAAAATAACAAGATCCGTATGTTTGTCAATTTACTAGGAAGTTTATAAACTTTCGTAGGATTCTAAACGGGAGATAAAATGTATTATTTTACGTCTACACTTTCGTACATTTATAAACTTACTGAACTCACTCGTAATATAATAAGTAAGCAATATCCAAACGCTACGCGCGATCTGATTGGCCACCATGAAAATTGACCAATCAGAGAGCAGTGTGTTATTTTACGTATTTCAAAGATTCGTATATTTAAAAGAGTTTCAAACTACTTATATACAATTTTACGAATAGATATCCGTTATTCAATAATATTACCGTGTGACGTCGGAAATTGATAAATTTACTAAAGTGTGGGCGTAAGTTTAGAATCCTACGAAAGCTTATAAATTTCCTAGTAAATTCACATCTCTTTGTCCCTCTTTTTTGTAAAATTTATGTTGTTTTAAACCGTGTACCAACTGTATGTGTTTGTTTCCTGTGTATTGTGATGGTCAATAAATGTATTTCCTTTCTTTCATAAGGGTTCTGGTTTTTGCCATTTGGCTACGGAACCCTAAAAAGGCGGCAGCAATCTGTCCACTCGTCTCCTAGCTATAACTGGCTGATTTCCCTTCCAGTCCGTGCCAGGAGAGGTGGAGCAAGCAGTGAAGGATGCCATCGACGCGGGCTACCGGCACATCGACTGCGCGCACCTCTACGACAACGAGCGGGAGGTGGGGGACGCCATCCGAGCCAAGATACAAGACGGCACTGTCACCAGGTAGGAGCCAACAATACATACGCGCACACACATAAACAAGCTCACACATAGTATACTCACACGTGCGCATGTAATACACACAAACGCCATCTCAGCTAAGACAGAAAACGGCATCGTCACCGGATGAAAGCCAGCAATACATCGGACATTCACACATACACACTCACAGATACACGCACAAATAATACACAAACGCCATATCAGCTAAAATAGAAGACCGGTCTGTCTCCAGGTCACACACTCACAGATACACGCACATGCACACACACACACACACACACACACACACACACACTCACACAAACGCCATCTCAGCTAAGATTCTGTCTTTGCTGAAATGGCGATGGACCATCACCAAATAAGAGCCATCATCATCATCATCATCAGCCCATTTAAGTCCCCACTGCTGGGGCACGGGCCTCCCTCAATCACATGAGGGGTAATTGCCATTCTCACCACGCTTGGCAGACGGGTTGGCGAGGATTTTGATATAAATGCAGAGTTTTCCTTCTCTGGGTGATGATCATGCCAGCAGCTTTACCTTAGTCGCCTTTTACGACACCTCGGTAAGAGTGAGGGTGGCCTATTCTACTCTGCCGGGACCACACGGCGATAAGAGCCAACAATAAGAGGCAACAATACATCAAACATACACACTGAGCTACCAGTGGCTCTTTCAGTGGTATCTCTTTTTTACAGGGAAGAGCTGTTCCTGACCTCGAAGCTGTGGAACACGTGCCACCGCCCCGACCGCGTGGAGCCCGCCGCGCGCGTCACGCTCAGTAACCTGGGCGTGGACTACCTCGACCTGTACCTCATCCACTTCCCCCAGGCTTGGAAGGTCAGTGGAGCTCTCCCTTAAGATCACGTCGCATGTTACATAATGTAGTGATTGGTTGCATGACTCGCGTGCGACACAGTGTAGCGAATGATCGCATGCGACATTTATTATTTGAATGAAATGGGGTGAGCCCGTGGCCGTGTGGTCCCCGGCAGAGTAGAATAGGCCACCCTCACTCTTACCGAGGTGTCGTAAAGGCGACTAAGGTAAAGCTGCTGGCATGATCATCAGCACCCAGAGAAGGAAAACTCTGCATTTAAATCAAAACCCTCGCCAACCCGTCTGCCAAGCGTGGTGAGTATGGCAATTACCCCTCATGTGGTTGAGGGAGGCCCGTGCCCCAGCAGTGGGGACTTAAATGGGCTGATGATGATGATGATGGGGTGAGCCCTGCGTCTCATTGCCACTGCGACCTGTAGTTGATCTATTGTGGCATGCGGCATAGTGTAGCGTCACATGCGGCACAGCGTAGCGACTGGTCGAATGTGATACAGCGTAGCGACTGGTCGAATGCGATACAGTGTAGCGTTACATGCGGCATTGTGTAGATACTGGTCGCATACGGCACAGCGTAACAACTGGTCACATGCGGCCCCCTGTAGTGACTGGTCGCATGCGGCATTTATTATTTTAATTAAATTGGGTGAGCCTTGCGTCTCATTGCCACTGTGACCTGTAGTTGATCTATTGTGGCATGCGGCATAGTGTAGCGTCACATGCGGCACAGTGTAGCGACTGGTCGAATGTGATACAGCGTAGTGACTGGTCGAATGTGATACAGCGTAGCGACTGGTCGAATGTGATCCACTACTTGATATAGGCCTCCCCTGATGATCTCCAAACAGATCGGTCATGTGTCCCCCGCATTCAAGGGATTCCCGCCTTTACCAGATCGTCGGTCTATATACACTCATAAGACAAAGTCCACAGAATGGAAAATGTTCACTAATTTTAATTTGAAGATCTCTTTAAACTCGGTTGAAAATAAAAAATATGATTGAAAAAATTACTACGATACGTAGTCAAGTTTCCGAGATATTTGATTTCAAAATACACGGGTTGTAACGTGACGTCATCGCCGTCGCAGTACTTCGAAACACTAGCTCAGTCCACTCGCTTATCCTGGTAATTCAACTTATCGTTTATCCTGGTAAATCAACTTGGTTGAGAATATAAAACATGACTGAAAGTATTATTACCATGCGTCGTGTTTTCAAACACAGCGTAATACATAACTATTTAAAAAAAATGTTGTACGGTGACGTCACAATACTAGTAGCCTGTGAAATTTTAATTTTCCATAATTTATCAATAGGTACTTGATCTTTTTTGATGAAACCAAAACTTTTGTATTCGTCTATACGAATACAAAAGTTTTGGTTATTAGCTTTACTGAGACCATAGTTGTATGCCATTTTGTATAGGTACCTATTAACTATTAAAATTTGTACCTGAGTTTTTCTGTTAAGAAATTCTCAGTGTTGGCCGGCAGTCTGGAAGTTGGCGGTCTTGCACCCCCGTGCACGGGGCACGGGGGTGCACAAAGAGTAAGATGCAACAGCAAGGTGATTGCATAAGTTGGGAAGCCGTCCTGCGCCTGATCCGGTCGTGTCACACTAGTGTCCCATCGAAATAAGAGGGTACGGGTATAGAAAGTGCACTTGTGTCTGCGCAAATACTTGTACACTATAATATGTCCTGCGTCGATGGCTGATCGCTGAGATTGGCCGCCATGACTGGAATATCGGTTTGGAGGACATTAACATTCTCCATTGCATCCATCAAGTGGCAGGGCAGGGCACATTGCGAGGAAACCAGACGGCCGTTGGGGCAAAAAGGTCATCGAGTGAAGGCCTTTTTTTATTTATTATTTATTAAATACAAACACAGTACATACTTATTACAAAATCTTCTAAACTGCAGAACAGTTTGTCGGCAGTAGCTCTCGTGAATACTTAAATAATTCTTCAGGTGACGGGTAGGGCACACTATTCTCGATTCTAATTTTTTGCTACTAAACCAGATCTATTTTAAACAATTTCCGGGTTACAACCTCTCGGCAAACACTTATACTGTTTATTTAATACTTTTAGTTAAGTCTGCATTTGCAATCGAATTTTGGATTACTGCCAAAAGTGGCCGCTTTTGGCGGTAATCAATTTTTCGCGTACAAAAATGGACCCAACAATTATGCATGGTTATTTAATAGATAGTATTAGTGTTGGCCGAGAGGTTGTAACCCAGAAATTGTTTAAAATAGATCCGGTTTAGTAGCTAATAATTTAAATCGATTGGCGTCGCTAGTGTGCATGCATCATTAATATCTTGGTATATTATTCCTCCCAGGAAGGCCCAGAGAACTGGCCAGAGGATGCAACCGGCAAGCGCGCCATCTCCTCAGCCGACTTCGTGGAGACATGGAAGGAGATGGAGAAGCTCAATCAGAAGGGGCTGGCGCGGAGCATCGGCGTCTCCAACTTTAACAAGAGGCAGCTGGACCGGCTGCTGGCCTCTGCAAAGATCAAGCCTGCTATGCATCAGGTTTGTAGATTTACATTACCGGCTCTGTGTCTGGTTTCCTGGGGTCACAATATGTTGCTGCTCAACGAATCAGCTCGTCTCTCCCCTTCCGTGGAGAGAGACAGAAGGCATTAGCGCCGGCATTATACAGGCACAAGAGTCAGCTGGGTTTGCGGGCCCTTGATGACCCGGTAGAGGAATCCCCAAACAGGGTCACGTAAACTCATCAGACAGAGGCTATGCGCTATATACTCTGAGTTTTGTGGGCATACTTCTCGTTAGGAGATGGAATCGGGTGTGATGATGCATCATAATAAAATACGTCGGGCAAATTGCTCCCAGGGTCAGCGGGAACCCTCCTGCAAGATCAAAAAATAAAGACCTCTGCTAAGACAGTGAGTTTCTCGTTCTCGCAGAATACCAGTGCTTCTGTTTTTAGTGAAACTTACTTACTCTGTTTGGTTTTAGTTTTGCCCCGACCGTAGCAGCTTATTATTCTATGCTAAAACGATATCTCTCCTTTCCAGATCGAAGTTCACCCCTACTTAAACAACCAGAAACTGATAGAGTACTCTCTGTCTCATGGGATGGCCATCACCGCCTACTCCCCGCTCGGCTCCCCCGACAGACCCTGGGCGAAGCCTGGGGAACCCAACCTGATGGATGACCCGCGGCTGAAGACCATTGCCGATAAGTACAAGAAAAGCGTGCCACAAGTCTTAATCAGGTCAGTACACCATGATTTAGGTCAGAAGACTTGTTGACGTGGTGAAAGGCTCCGAGCTTTGGCCCCATGTCACTCGCCCACCCATGGACAGATGAGGGAGAGTCCCAGGAGTTTTAGTCGGTAGGTATGCCTCTGGCCGGTTTCTCGTTAGGAGAAGCCGTCGCCGGAGGAAAGTCCGACATAACTCATCCGTTTACAGACGGTTATGGTAACGCATTTCTCCTGGGTCAACAAAAAAAGGTCAGAAGACTTGTGGCCGAAGATGAATAGACCATGTTATCAACACTTTTCTAAGCTTAAAGACCGTTACCGACATGTTTTAATACTTCAGTTTGTTCAGTGTCTGGGTTTAATGTATATTTAAAGTGACGGGTAGGGCACACTAGCGACGCCAATCGATTTTAATTTTTAGCTACTAAACCAGATCTATTTTAAACAATTTCGGGGTTACAACCTCTCGGCAAACACTTATACTATTTATTGAATAGCCATGCTTACATGTTGGGTCCACTGCGTACGCAAAAAAATGATTACCGCCAAAAGCGGCCACTTTTAGCGTGAATCAATTTTTCGCGTACAAAAACTTACCCAACATTTGTGCATGGTTATTTAATAAATAGTAAGTGTTTGCCGAGAGATTGTACCCCGAAATTGTTTAAAATGGATCCGGTTAAGTAGCTAAAAATTAAAATCGATTGGCGTCGCTATGTGCCCTACCCGTCACCTTAAGCTACTTACTATGTAAGTGGGTGGAGGAACAAAGGACGGCCGAAAAAGAGATGGATAGATTGTGTGAAGAATGACATGATGGGAAAAGGGGTGGATGATTCGATGACGAATGACAGGGACGTATGGAAGAGGAAAAACTGCGCCGACGCCTGATCTTCTTCTTCTTCATCTTCATCTTAGCGTGTATTTCCCGGTTGCGTCCAAAGTTGTCGCTTTGGAGCCCAGGGTCCGCTTAGATTCAGGATTGGGGGGGTCTGGTAATTACAATGAAGCGACTGCCGTCTGACCTTCGCAACCCTTTAACAGGGAACCAGACCAATTGAATCATGGTTACACGTTTCAGAAACTTTTTCCGAAACGTGCAGGTTTCCTCACGATGTTTTCCCTCACCGCCAGCAGATGGTAATGGTAGAAATACGCTCATCGATTTTGAAAAAACCATTGCTGCATGCTCGGATTCGAACCTCGACCACCTGCGTGGAAGGCGCCTTCGTAACGATTGAGCTACCATCGCTCTATAATAATAATAATAATTCTCACAACATCTCATACATTGACCTGATTCCATACTAAGTAGCTTAAGTACTTGTGTTACAGATATCAGACAACAGATGAACACAAATATATACTTAAATACATATATTACACCCAGACACTGAACAAACACAAGTGTTCATCGCACGAATGTTTGTCCAGGGTGGGGATCGAACCCACGACCTTTGGCGTAAGAGGCAGGGTCACTACCAATTGCGCCATCCGGTCAGTCAATCGGCTCTATCTACTGCGCCGACCCCTGATACCCTGGGAAAAGGGGCAGGAGGTCGATAAAGTGCGTTAAGCTCCTTAGTACGGAATGAGGTCAATGTACTTATGAGTTAAATAGGAACTGTCATGATGGAATTGTCTGAGCCACTCTTGCTCCAGGTACGCCATCGACCGCGGGCTGGTCGTCATCCCCAAGTCTGTGCGCAAGGACAGGATCGCGCACAACTTCGACGTGCTTGACTTCCAGCTCAAACCCGAAGACCAGAGGCAGATCGCCTCGTTGGAATGCCGCGGACGTTTCTGCGATTTGGGGGAGTAAGTTTTTTTGCTGCAGCTGATAGCACTCAGTCATTGAAAAAAAAAAAAGTATCAGCCTATACTGTCCCACTGCAGGGCAAAGGCCTCCATCATAGAAATCAAGTCATCGCTGCTATGATGGGAATAGGCATAATCACCACGCTTGACAAATGCGGATCGATGATCACAAACCCGAGCTATGTTCGAAAAATTCGAAACATACTTTTCGCTCGACCCGGTAATCGAACCCAGAACCCCGAGATCACGGTCCGGTACTTAAACTACTAGACCAACAGGGCGTCACAATCATTAATATTAATTAATAAATATTAATAATTAATAATTCCTTTTTCTTGTCTCTTCCTTCTTTTTTATGTGGTCTGCTCTCTGGTAATTTAAACCTATCTATAAGAAATATTTTTATTGCATTTTTGTTATAAATTATCTATGTATATATTAATGTATGTATTGTTTATTATTATTTATATAATGTTATAATATTAATATATATAATAATGTATATTTCTGCCATTCTCAATTTCATTTGTTAAACTACTTTGCACTGCCTTCCCTTATTACGAATACGATATTTCTTTCCTCTACCCAAAGGTTGTCTGGAAGAAATCGCTACAAGCGATAAGACCGCCTTATTGTACTGTCTGCTGCTCTTGTATCATGCTTGTATTTTATTTTGTGCAATAAAGAATATCTATCTATCTATTTCACAACATCACATACATTGATCTGACTTCGAGATAGGTAGCTCAAGCACCTGTGTTACGGATATCAGAATCAACAGTGGGATTACAAATATATACGTATAATATTTTCCTTTTGTAAATACATACTTATAATACATAGTAAATACTTATAATACATAGCGAACACCCAGACCAATACAAACAAACATGTTCAAGCACACAAATGTTTGTAGGTACTGTGCGGGGAACGAACCCGCAACCATTGTTCCAATCGGGTCGTCAATCAGGTCATTATTCTATATTGCATCATAATATGGTTACAAAGATCAAACAGTTTTTTTATATATAAATTTACCCTAATAAATAGGGACATTAGGCGTAATCAAATTCACTCAATCGAGTTTTTAAAATAACTGATTTTTTAAATAACCGGTTTTTTTATTTCTATATTAACTTTTTTGTTTCAGCTCCTTCCATCCGGATTATCCTTTCGCCGATGATTATTGAGTAATTTATTATACATAAACATTAAAATAATCGAAATAAATGTTTTAAAATATATTCATATTTTTTACTTTATATGACATTGCGCATGATTAGTTACTTGTTTGATTTTTTATTGTGACAGACGAACAGACGGATCACTTTTTTTTATCCGTAGTTACCTTTTGGTTGAATTAACTTTTTTTTTCTATACGGCTGCTACTGTGTTGCCTACGGCGAACACATAATAACTCTGCCAGTGTCGAGTGATTAGAGAGACACGTTATTTTAATGGTTATTGACCGGTGTGGCTGTTGTAGTCTATGATATTTATTTTTACATTAGTCTGGGCAACACTGAGCCCCATTCCCTTCCTTGTTTTTGCTCTTGTACATGGCTGTCGTGTCAAATAAACGAATTCTAATAATAAGTCTTTTAATCAAGAATCTCCGTAACGAACCCAAAACATGGTGTCAGAAGTGGTGCAAAAAGAAGAGTCTGGATTTACACAGTGAGTATAAATACAAATATTTTTGGAAAATGGCAGAAAAAACTCAAGTTGTCAATAACTTGTTCGCAAACATCAGACCATTAAACATACAAAATGGTGACAATGCCGCTGAAAAGTGGAAAAAATGGAAATTAAGGTTCGAAATTTTCAAAGACGTAAATGAGATTGAAAAATTTCCATTGTCAAAGCAAACTGCAATATTTTTAAACGCTATTGGTGACGAGGGAATTGAAATTTTCAATAGTTTCAACATTGATAGGACGCAAACCAAAGTGGAAGACATAATCAAAAAATTTGACGAAAAATTCAGCCCACATTTAAATATAACTGTGGAAAGATACAACTTCTTTACTAGAATGCAAAAATACGAAGAATCGCTTGACGACTATTTGACAATATTGAATAATTTAGCTTCCACATGTGACTTTCAAGGATTAAAAGAATCTCTTATAAAGGACATGTTAGTCATAGGAATAAGAAATACACACATTAAAGAAAGACTCTTACAAGAAGAAAAATTGACGACGGAGACAGCCATGAAAATAGCCAAAAGTCTAGAATTGTCACAAGAACGTTCAAATAAATTTGTCCAAGAAAATGGAACTTCTAACAATGAGAGAATACAGATAATAAAGTCAGATAATAAATATAAACAAAGACAAATGAATCGGTCAAAAAATTGGCAAATAAATGTTTACATTAATAGTTATAAACTTCAATGTCAGATCGACACAGGTGCAGATACAAATGTCATTAGCAAGAAAACTTTAGATGAAATTAGAAAAAATTCTCAGTGTAAAATTAATAGGGTACTAATTAAACAAGCTTCTTTTTACCCGACTGCCAAAGAAGGAGGGTAATGTTTTTCGAGTGTATGTATGTATGTATGTCTGTTCCTTTGTGACCTCCTGTAGCCTAAATGGCTTGATGGATTTTGATGTATGAGGTATCGTTAGATTTGTCTTGATTACGGGAGTGTCATAGGATACATTTTATCCTAAAAGTCCCACGGGATAAAGACATAATAATATTTTTTCTAAATTTCCCTTTAAAAAAATATGTATGCGGTATCATTAGATTCATTTCAATCACGGGAGTAATTAATATAGGATACGTTTTTTCTCAAAATTCCCACGGGAACATGTTAATTCTGCGTCAACGCAAAGCAACTCATGCGTTAGCAAGCAAAAAGATAGGGCGTGGCCTGGCATGCGGCGCGCGGCGCGGTGCGGAGGGGGATATGCTCGAGTATACAGCCCGAATGCGGGCACACGCATAAGGGCACACGTCGTTGACGGTCGTCTCTAAATAGCGATTTTTTCGATACTTCGTCGTCTGACGCGAAACTTACCAGATTGGCGGTAAATTTATGTTGCGGAGTAACATCACTCGTAATCTAAAGCCAAATGTGGTCGAAATAATTTAAAATGGTACTTACATATACATAGTCCTCTACATCTACAACATTTTCGTTAAATAAAAACAGCTAAAAAGTTATAAATAAAAAAAATTATTATTAAAAAAACAAAATACCCGACTGCACACTAAAAAAAGAGTAAAACAAGCCCCACAATAATATTGATCAATCAAATGCTAAAAACTAATTATGTAATACCGTTTAAACAATACCTATATTAAAATACACTACAATATGTGTTCGTAATCGATAGTTAAATAAACAGAAACTTATTTTGAATACAAATTTACTGAATATAATTTATAAATGTTGATGGAAAGCATCGCAGGCGGGGACCAACAGAGGCTTACCAACAGAGGCTTATTTATAGTCATTTCGGTTGTGCACCATTTAGCAGAATTTTCGTTGGTGGCGGTCAAGGTGGTCCCCGCCTGCGTTGCTTTCCATCAACATTTATAAATTATATTCAGTAAATTTGTATTCAAAATAAGTTTCTGTTTATTTAACTATCGATTACGAACACATATTGTAGTGTATTTTAATATAGGTATTGTTAAACGGTATTACATAATTAGTTTTTAGCATTTGATTGATCAATATTATTGTGGGGCTTGTTTTACTCTTTTTTTAGTGTGCAGTCGGGTATTTTGTTTTTTATAGCATTATTCGCCTCAGAAAATATATGTTACCTTCTAAATTACTAAGTCGGCCACAACCAATGCGCGTCTTAATAATAGTATCTCAGACACTAGTTATCTTATATGTAAGCCACTGTAAATATAACTCAGCATAGTGGTTATTTTTTAGCATCTAAATTTGTGGTATGCATTCAAATAGGAAGCTTCTAAAGTATTAATATATGACACCAAAATAGTAAGAATATTAGCCTCTAATTGAATAATTTAGTATGAATAAAATGTAACTCATCCTACATTAATCGATTGTTAAATATACCTAAAATTGTCATCAAATAGTATAATTAAAGCTACTACATATTATTATTATGTATTACACATGAACTATTAAGGACAGTCAGCCAGAGCGATGGTAGCCTAGTGGTCTAGAAGGCGCCCTCCATGCGGAGGGTCGATTTCTCTAGATTTTTCAAATCTATGTGCATATTTCTATATTTTCCTCGGCGGTGAAGGAAAACATCGTGAGGAAACCTGCTCGTTTGGGATAGTTTCAGAAGCGTGTAACCATGATTCAGTTGGTCTTGTTCCTCTGTCAAAGGGTTGCGAAGGTCACACGGCAGTCGCTTCATTGTAATTACCAGGCTCCCCAAATCCTGAATCATGATCAAAGCGTACCCTGGGCTCCAAAGCCCAGCTTTGGACTCAACCGGGAATTATACGCAAATATGAAGAAGAAGAAGAACTATTAAGGACAGTCATAGTAAAACCATTTATTTATGCAAATCAATTTGTGTATTAATATGTGTAACAAGTACAATTATTTATAGAAAAGTAATTAATAAACATTAACACGTATAATTACGTGATTAAAAGAAAAAGAAAATAAAGGCTTCGGCACAAGTATCGAATAGCGCTCTCTGATTGGTGCAAATGGCCGGTTGCTGTCATGTCGCGCACTCGCGCCAAATCGTACAGTGGCTATTTTCACGATAAAAGAATATGAAGTATTATTTTACATGTTAAGTTATAATATATGATGTTGAGTATTGAAGCTTGAATACATAATTTTTGAGGAGCTTGTATTGAAGCTGTAAAACGTAATATGGTGATGAGTTACAAATTTCGTGGCTGAGTTAGTAAATTAGTTTGCAATGTATAAATCAGAAGGACAAGGAAAATTAATTGTTGATATTGACTTGACGCTTTCTTTAACATTTTTAGTTGGCGTTGTAAAGAAGATGAATCAGTTAATTAAAGGCTATGTCAATTTCCCGGTGCTTAGTTAGTAAATTAGAAGTTTGCGCGCGTGGCCAAATAAAAATTCTGTGGCCTTGTTTATTATTTCTCAAATTAATATATCTAGGACAAATAATAAGATTTTTTCTTTTTCAGGACAATTAGTACCAAATTTAGGATCATGTCTACTTGATTGTCAATTTGAAAATGGTTTGAAAACTAAATTGTTTTTTATAATTGTTCACTGTGAATGTAAAACTATCATTGGATGGAATTCATGTGAAAAATTGGGTATTGTGAAACGAGTATTTGGAATTCAAGAAAGGTCAGTACAACAAATTGTTTCTAAATATGCAAATACATTTGAAGGCCTAGGTTGTCTGCCATACAAAGCTCATCTAGACATTGATAGTAGTGTACCACCTAAGATTTGCCCTGTTCGTAGAATACCTTATTCTTTAGAAAATCGTCTTAAAGATGAATTAAAAAATATGGAAAAACTTAAAGTCATTGAAAAAGTAGAAAAGCCGACTAAGTGGGTAAATTCAATTGTTTTGGTTGAAAAACCAAATGGTAAATTGCGTATTTGTCTCGATCCAAGAAATTTGAATAAAGCCATCAAAAGACCTCACTATCCCTACCCTACATTTGATGATCTTAGATCCAAAATAGCCGGAGCTTCAGTTTTTCCTAAATTAGACGCTAGTTCAGGTTATTGGACTATATGCTTAGACAATGAGAGTAGTGACCTCTGTACTTTTAATACACCTTATGGGAGATACAGATTTTTGAGATTGCCCTATGGTATCAACTCTAGTAGTGAAATTTTCCATAGAACAATGAGTGAACTGTTTGGTGACTTGCCAGGTATAATTATTTTTGTCGATGATATTTTGGTATATGGGTCTACAGAAAAGGAACACAATGAAAGACTTGAATTACTGTTCCAGCGTGCTTCTAAAGTCAATTTAAAATTCAATAAATCTAAATGTCATTTTGGTATGTCTGAAATACGTTATGTGGGTCATATATTTAATAAACAAAGAGTATATCCTGATCAGTCAAAAGTCGAAGCTATATCTAAAATGCCAAGTCCAACAAATGTCAAGGAACTACAAAGATTCCTGGGCATGGTCAATTATTTAGGTTCATACATACCTAACCTAGCAGAAAAAACTTCTCTTTTGAGAGAATTGCTCAAAAAACATAGTAGTTGGCAATGGTTAGAACAGCATGAACAACAATTTAAAAAATTAAAATCATTATTATGTACTTTTCCTGTGTTAGTACATTATGACATGAAAAAGCCTATTCGATTGTCTGTCGATTCATCACAACATGCAGTAGGTGCAGTAATATTACATGGAAACAGTCCTATTGCATATGCTTCAAAAACTTTAAATAAATCTCAAATTAATTATGCACAAATAGAAAAAGAACTTTATGCTATAGTATTTGGCTGCAAAAAGTTTCATCAGTATTTATATGGTAAACCCATTCAGGTCGAAACAGACCATCAACCATTGGTAACATTATTCAAAAAACCATTGGCAGAAGTCCCTACAAGATTACAGCGTATGATGATTACATTACAGGCTTATCATTTAATTGTTTCTTATACAAAAGGCTCAGAAATGTATATATCTGATACTTTGTCTCGAGCACCAGCCAAAGATAGTAAGTATAACCAAGAATTAATTAGCTTAGAAGATATAGATTCAAATATCGAAATTCACATTAATTTATTAACTTCCAACTTAGCTATCTCACCAGAAAAGCTTGAAAAAATTTTAAGTCATTCTAATCAAGATTTAGTCTGTCAAAAATTAAAGGAATATTATGTAAATGGATGGCCAAATTGTAAAAAACATTGTGATACTTTAACTTTACCTTATTGGAACATTAAAGAGGAAATTCATGTAGTAAATGACATAGTTTTCAAGAACAATTCAGTAATTATCCCTAAATCAATGAGAGATGAAATTCTTAATATATTACATGATAGACACCAGGGTATTGAAAAGACTAAAAATTTAGCTCGAGGTGTAGTCTATTGGCCTAACATTAACCAGGACATTGAAAATAAAATTAGACAATGTGAATCTTGTGCTATTTATTCTTCAAATAAAACAAAACAACCTATGTTATCTCATGAACAACCATTATTTCCATGGCAAAAAGTTGCAACAGATTTATTTGGATATAAAGGAAAAAAATATTTGTTAGTTGTAGATTATTATTCTAATTACATTGAAATTGCATTTTTAAATAAAGATAGTAGAAGTTTTAGTGTCATAACAGAGTTAAAATCTATATTTGCTCGTCATGGTATTCCAATGACATTAGTGTCAGATGGAGGTCCACCATACAACTCCTCAGAGTTTAAATTTTTTTTACATGACTGGGATATTGAACATATTGTCTCAAGTCCACATTTTCCAAGGTCCAACGGGTTAGCTGAAATTTCTGTAAAAATAATTAAAAACATATTAAGAAAGTGTGAAGATTCTGGTTCAGATCCGTACTTAGGGTTATTACAATATAGAAACGCACCCAGAGGTAACCTTAGTTCTCCTGCACAACTTTTAATGTCTAGAACTTTGAGATCAAAATTGCCTAATCAGATATGTAATTTAAAGCCCAAAGTTGTCAAACATAGTGAACATTATAAGACAAAACAGAAAAACTTAGAAAAAACTAAATTTTATTATGACAGAAACTGTAAAAATTATGTTCCCCAATGCTCCATAAATGACAATATTTATTTTAAGAAAAATCCAAAAGATATTATATGGACTAAAGGTACTATTGTGTCAAAAACAAAATATCCGAGATCATACATTGTTAAAGATTGTTATAATGTAACTTATCGTAGAAATAGTCAATTTATTCGTTTTGATTACAAGTCAAACAGTCAAAAGTCAAATATTGATTCACAAAATCATGTCTCAAAGAACAAAATTGTCAGATTTAAGGAACCAAGTTCATGTCAATTGAGAAATAATTTAAAATATGAATGTAAAAAGTCAAATTCTTTTGAGGAAGATGATAATTGTGTATTTATTTTCACTAATGAATATTGTACTAATCCAATTTCAGTAGAACAGAACAATGATTCTGATTCTTTCATGTCACTTGAAACCAATTGTTCAAATGAGTCTGAAAGTCTAGTTGAATCGCAAAGTCAGTCTAACAATGAATGTCTAGTGAAATCGCCATTGTTTGTTAATGTTGATGAATGTGTAAAATCACCTGAAAGTATGCATGATTATAATGAATATCAAATGCAGAGTCCTATGCCAACTCAGTATATAAATTTAGATAACTTACCAGAAAGTCCTAATGTATTAGATAATAGAAATATGTCAACTTCACAATGTAACGATGCTACAAGCACTGAAAGAAAATATAGTTCACGAGGTAGGTTAATTAAGAAAACTCAGAAATTTGATTTGTAAATGTTTATTGAAAAATATTGTTTGTATAATTTCATAATCATCATTTCAGCCAATAGACGTCCACTGCTGGACATAGGCCTCCCCCAATGTTCTCCACACAGATTGGTCCTGTGCCTCCCGCATCCAATGGATTCCCGCGATCTTCACCAGATCGTCGGTCCACCTTGTAGGAGGTCTGCCACGGCTGCGACTTCCTGTACGTGGCCTCCACTCGAGGACCTTTCCGCCCCAACGGCCGTCTGTTCTCCTCGCTATGTGCCCTGCCCATTGCCACTTGAGGCATGCAATCCTTTGGACTACGTCTGTGACCTTAGTTCTCCTGCGGATCTCATCATTTCTGATACGATCACGCAGGGAGACTCCGAGCATAGCCCTCTCCATTGCTCTCTGGGTGACTTTGAGCCTCCTTAACCGGCACATTGTAAGCGGCCACGTTTCGGTTCCGTATGTCATCACTGGCAACACACACGCATTAAAGACTTTCGTCTTGAGACACTGCGGTAGATCTGCCGAAAATATGCTGCGTAGCTTCCCGAACGCTGCCCAACCGAGTTGGATTCGTCGATCGACCTCTTTCTGGAAGTTAGACTTACCAAGCTGGACTTTTTGTCCGAGGTAGATGTACTCGTCTACAACTTCCAGTGTAGAGCTTCCAACCTTTACAAGAGTGGGTACGACATGGGAATTCAACATAATTTTCGTCTTGTCCATGTTCATTTTCAGACCCACTTGTTGGGAGACTCTATTGAGGTCGTCGAGCATTTTGCCTAAGTCTTCCAAGGTCTCAGCCATGACTACGATATCATCAGCGAATCGAAGGTGCGTCATGTACTCGCCATTTATATTGATGCCAAGTCCATCCCAGTCCAGAAGTTTAAACACGTCCTCCAACAGAGTGGTGAACAGTTTCGGCGATATAACGTCGCCCTGTCTCACACCTCGCCGGAGAGGTATGGGTTTTGATTCCCGGTCCTGTAGACGGACTGACATTGTGGCTTTTCCGTACAATGACTGCAACACCTGTATGTATCGGTAGTCTATTCGGCACCTTTGGAGAGACTGTAGCACGGCCCAGGTCTCGACAGAGTCGAAGGCTTTCTCATAGTCCACAAACGCTAAGCATAATGACAGATTATACTCTTCGGTCTTCTGTATAACCTGCCGCAGCGTATGTATGTGGTCTATGGTGCTTAAGCCTTTTCGGAATCCAGCTTGTCCGGGAGGCTGGAAGTCGTCGAACCTGCGTACGAGACGATTCGTCACAACTCTCGAAAACAGCTTATATATGTGACTCAGCAGCGTGATAGGCCTGTAATTCTTCAATTGGGATTTGTCTCCCTTTTTGAAGAAAAGCCTCACCATGCCAGAGTGCCACGCTTTGGGTGTCTTTCCCTCAGTGATGATGGAGTTGAAAAGCCCCTGAAGGGCTTTAAGGACAGGTCGTCCACCTGCTTTCAGAAGCTCCGCTGTGACTCCATCATCACCCGGTGCCTTACCGTTCTTAAGCTGTTTGAGAGCTATGACAATCTCGTATAGGCTAACGTCCGGGATATCTTCGGTGTAGTGCCGGGTTAATTTGGCTCTTCGCTCAACGGCCTGAATGACAGGTGCGCGTGATGTCGCGTAAAGCTGTCCATAAAAGTTTTCGATCTCAGCCAAAAGCTCTGGACGTGACGTGACGATTCTGCCATCCTCTGTTTTCAGCTTGGTCAGCAAGCTCTCTCCAATAGCCAGGTCTCTGGCGAACACTTTGGAGCCTTTGTTCCGCTCTATAGCCTCTTTAATACGTTCTGTATTAAATCGGCGTATGTCCCGGGTCAGGCACTTGGAGATACGCTTGCTGAGCTGCCGTCGTTGACGAGCTTCATCAGAGGTTTGCAGAACCATTTTCCGCCTTTCTTCCATTAACTTAAGAGTTGGCTCCGAGATTTTACTGGCTTTTTTCGTACGGCTGGGTCTGAAGACCTTTGCACCCGCCGTAAGAACAGCTTCCACGAGCCTGTCATTATATATGTCCACGTCTGAGCAGCTCTCTAAGCAATCGAAGCGATTTTCCAGCTCGAGTTGAAAGCTCTCGGGGTTTTGAATCTGTATGGCTACAGGGCGGAGCGTAGATTTCATCAGTCGATACCTTTCGGATGTAACGTGTAGATTCAAAGTGCCTCTTACCATTCGGTGATCACTTCCAGTGTTCACTGAATTGATCACTGAGACATCATTGAATATCCGGGTCTTGGTAGACATGATAAAGTCAATCTCATTTTTTGTAACGCCATCCGGACTTCCCCAGGTCCACTTACGATGCAGCCGTTTTTTAAAGAAGGAGTTCATCATGTAGAGTCCCTCCCTCTCCATATACTCGGCTAGCATTTGACCTCGGTGGTTCCGGATTCCAGATCCGAATTGCCCCACTTTCGACTCCTCATCGCCCTTTTTGCCTAGCCTTGCGTTGAAATCTCCCATGACAACAGTGTAGTGAGTATTGGAAGTATGTATTGCCCGAGAGATATCCTCATACATTTCTTCCACTTCCTCGTCAGGGTGTGTCGAGGTCGGGGCGTAAACCTGTATTACCTTTAGCGAATACCGTTTGGTAATTCTGAGTGTAAGGTACGCCACCCTATTCGACACACTTCCGATTTGTACAATGCTGTTCACGAGAGACTTGTGGACAATAAACCCAACTCCACCTTTGGACAGATCTTCGCCCTCCCGGAAATAAAGCAGGTTCCCGGATTTAAGGATCATCGTATCCTCGCCCTGTCGTCGGACTTCGGATAATCCTACGATACTCCAGCGAATTCTGCTTAATTCTTTCTCTAGTTCCAGCAGCTTCTCTTCGGTCCGCAGTGTGCGTGTGTTGTACGTTGCCAGGGCCAAGGTCGTTCGACGGTTTGTTTTCACCACCCGGGGATTCTTGGCACCCCTGGTTACGGCGCCTCGCCCGCTTCCGTCATCGCTGGCTCGGCCTTCGGTACCGCCGGGCACTTGGGGCCTTTTATTTGTTTTATTAAACATAGGGGGGGGTTTGGGCCTACACCCACCACGCTGGCCCAGTGCGGGTTGGTGGGGAACGCCAGAGCCTCTTCCATTGTGCAGCAGGGTGCGCCACGTGCAGGTGAGGTTGACTTAGGCCCCGTTAGATGTTGAGCGGGACCCCTTACACCCCCTTAATTTCATAACAAAACAATTTAATGTTTACATATTGCATAATCATAATGTAACCAATACTTTCACTTAATAGATACTTGCTAGATATCCCTTGATTGCACTTTGTTTTGTTTATATCAGTGTAATATTTCATGAATAATTATGTATTAATTAACTTAAATTTTAGTTGAACAAAATAAGGTTATGTACATATGTCAAAGTCATTTCAAAATGATTGTCAATGTAAATGTCAGTTTATCTTTTTTAAAAAGGGGCATGTTGTAGTCTATGATATAAGTCTATGATATTTATTTTTACATTAGTCTGGGCAACACTGAGCCCCACTCCCTTCCTTGTTTTTGCTCTTGTACATGGCTGTCGTGTCAAATAAACGAATTCTAATAATAAGTCTTTTAATCAAGAATCTCCGTAACGAACCCAAAGCAGTGGCGAGTTTAAATCCTTTTAATATTTATTTTATTGAGTTTTGCACCAAACACCATCTAAAACCAAGACAGAACAAAACATACACAAAGACGATACAATATTAAAGGGAGATTCTATCCGTAGTTACCTTTTGGTTGAATTAACTATTGTAAACTGTTTAACCAATAGTCAAAGTGACAGTGTCAAATTGACGTATTTCCATGATTATAACTATTGGTTACACTAATTAATGTTCGATTCGGCGGGTAGGGCTAAAACAAGCCGCATGGGCTGATGCAATTCAAAGGTTTTAAATTAGTGTCTAGTGGTTTTTAGTGTTCAAATTTGGTGTTTATTTGTGCAGTGAAGTGCCGCAAAGTGATCCTAATAATAAGAATCGTTGGATTGTATCGTTTTTAACACTGCTATTGTGTGTCGAGTGAGTTGTCTTGTGACAACTTGCTTGGACCAAATAGAGTCTTAAAACCTGCGATTGCTTTTAGAGTGATATCCGCTGAATCCGTAGGTCGATAAAACGTAAAACACAGCCGTTTTATTGAGTGACTGTGACTTTGACTTAAGTACTTCGACTGTTGACTACCTAATTATTCTCAATAAGTTACTTGACATTGGCGAATTATATTCGGGTTCATAATAAAAAAAAAACTATTGTTCAAAAAACACATTTTGGCGATATTTGACGAATGTTTACATTTTTAAACCATAAGTTCAGTTTAACTACGGATTAAAAATCGGCCCTCAATGCAACACCCAGTAGAGTCAAATGTGCACTGCAATCCTTTTACCCATCTCCACGGATCGGCCCTGTGGTACCCTTACTCACTCGGCAAAACACAGCGCAGAGGCAGACGTTGGTTCACGCCGGTTTTCTGCTAGGCCGTGGTATCTCCAGTCATGCCGGGCCATTCATGCCGAAGCGTGTCTCGCTCTCGACAAAAAATGTTACAAAAAATAAAGGCGTAGGTATTCATGCTTGGGAAAAATTAAATCCATAATATAAAACGAACTTTTTATTAAATATTCACAGAATGTACAGTATGAACATCCTTTTATGTGATAAGTGGCAGATGTGCAGACGGATCATCTGATGGTAAGCAAAATCATCATCATCATCATCATTTCAGCCAATAGAAGTCCACTGCTGGACATAGGCCTCCCCTAATGTTCTCCACACAGATCGGTCCTGTGCCGCCCGCATCCAATGGATTCCCGCGATCTTCACCAGATCGGGGGGCGCCACGGCTGCGACTTCCTGTACGTGGCCTCCACTCGAGGACCTTTCCGCCCCAACGGCCGTCTGTTCTCCTCGCTATGTGCCCTGCCCATTGCCACTTGAGGCATGCTATCCTTTGGGCTATGTCTGTGACCTAAGTTCTCCTGGATAGATGGTAAGCAATAGGGTATAGAAAATAAATTAAACAGGTTCTAATCCGAAAACCGTTTCGAAGCATTTGTATTTCATAACATATTTTTATAATTTAAAACCACTGGAACAAGGATATTTTCAATAAAATTTTATTTAAAATTTTCAATTTATTTATTTACAATATTACATTATTTTTATAAGAATAAAGTTAAACTATAAGTACAGACAGACACATAATACGGTGATCTTTTGGTTTCAGCTCTTTCTCTCTTTTCAATTATTGTCATCTGTTAAAAAGAAAACAAAAACCATTAAAACTTTCGTCGAAACTGTGCAACAAAGAGAAATATTTCACATCACATAACTACGTTGATCTGACTCCGAGGTAGGTAGCTCAAACACCTCATCATCAGCCCATTTAAGTCCCCACTGCTGGGGCACGGGCCTCCCTCAATCACATGAGGGGTAATTGCCATACTCACCACGCTTGGCAGACGGGTTGGCGAGGGTTTTTATATAAATGCAGAGTTTTCCTTCTCTGGGTGCTGGTGATCATGCCAGCAGCTTTACCTTAGTCGCCTTTTACGATACCTTGGTAAGAGTGAGGGTGGCCTATTCTACTCTGCCGGGGACCACACGGCATTTTCATACGACATATATCAGTAAAACATAGTTTTTTTGTAGATGTGGTTTTCAAGTGATATCCGCCATGTTCTCAAAATGTCACGGACACGGAGAATTGGGCTCCAGGATTCCTTTACTTTTAACTACGAAACCAGATATCATTATTCTGACTTACCATCTGTATCCTCATTCCCCCCGTCCTCGCCTGCCATCATCATGGCGCACATCTGGCAGCATGAGCACGCCATGCAGGCCAGGCAGGCGCCGAAGCACCCGCACCCGAGTGTCTGCGCGAAGCTGTTGATGGGCCCTGGAGGTGGTTGACGGCCTGTAGACAAATGATTCCATCTCCAACTATCCATTTATGTAAATAATACACCTAAAATTTTTTCGAGTATTCGGGTGGGACTTCGAGCCAACGATTACGGCTTAAGTACTTATTAAGATATTTAATAAGCTGCCACATAATGTCATTAACCTATCACTGGATAAGTTTAAGTCTCATATTAAAACCTCAAAGGGTTAATGTTAATGGAATCGACTCTTCTGGCGCTCCTCTATTAATGGGTGTGCCCCAAGGCTCAATATTGGGGCCTTTGTTGTTCTTAATATACGTAAATGACCTTTCATACTTTACGAAAGATCTATGTGAGATAGTGTTATTTGCTGACAACACTTACTTGATTTTTAAGGTTGATAGATATAAAGAATCAATTGACGACGTAAATGATACTCTCTCGCAGGTATTGCACTGGTTTACGACTAACAATTTACTGCTTAACTCAAAGAAAACTAAATGTGTAAAATTCACCATGCCAAATGTAAGGCAGGTCGATACTAGTATTAAGATGAACAATGAATCTATTCAAATCATTAATTCCACAGTTTTTCTCGGTATAACTATAGATGCGAAATTGCAGTGGAGTCCCCATATTGCTGCCTTGGCAGGAAGACTAGTTCCGCTGCATATGCAGTAAGAAAAATTAGGCGTCTGACTGATATCGAGACGGCAAGACTGGTACATTACAGCTACTTCCACAGTGTGATGTCATATGGGTCATATCATACTGTTGTGGGGGTCTGCTGCTGACTTACAAACTATTTATTACAGAAAAGGGCCATCCGCGCTATATACAGCCTTAGATCACGTGACTCACTTATAAAATATTTAAAGAAATTAATATTTTAACCGTGGCTTCCCAATTTATCCTCGACTGCATTATGTATGTACGTAAGAACTTGCACACTTTTCCAAAAAAGTCAGATAGTCATAGTCTTAACACCGGAAATAAACATAGGCTTGCCGTCCCGGTCCTCAGACTTCATAAAATCGGTAATTCGTTTGTTGGCTAAAGTATTAAGATATTTAATAAGCTACCACAAAATGTTATTAACCTATCACTGGATAAGTTTAAGTCTCATATTAAAACCTGCCTAATGAAGAAAGGTTACTATAGTGTACAAGACTATTTAAATGATAAAGATTCTTGGTCATGATATTTGATTAATCTTTTGAGTTGTTATTCATTTGTATTTTTTTTCTCTTCTCAATTGAAACTCTGTAACATCATCAATATTTGAAAAGAGTAACTACTGAGTTTCTTGCTGGTGTCTTCTCAGTAGAAATCGACATTCCGAACCAGCGGTAGATATTATGTACCTATTTTGACATTCATAAGTGTGCTGTGTGGACCTAAATTGAATAAATAATTTTTCATCTTATCTTTATCGATCTTTTGACGACTGCATTACCGACTAAGCTACCGGAAACCTTGGTATGTCGACGAATTTTGTAAGTGCTTTTCGCTTCGCCGTGAGCCGACGTTACTTTCATCAATATACAGGTGTATCTGTGAACATTTACATCCCTTTAACCACGTGTTCTACCAACCATTCTGAACAACATTTGTTCAACGACTTTTCGAAATTCATCGAAATTTTTTTCGACTCCTCATACAAAATGACCAAGTCACGTAACCGACTTTGTATGAAAAGTTGAAATTTTTTTTCATGCGAATTTCCAAAAGTAATAGAACAAATGTGATGTTCATAAGGTTTTTTTTTTATTAAGGCTCTACCCGAAGATAATTCGCCAATGTCAAGTAACTTATTGAGAATAAGTAGGTAGTCAGCAGTCGAATTCAGTCAGAGTCACAGTCACTCGATAAAACGCGGGTGTTTTACGTTTTATCGACCTACGGATTCAGCGGATATCACTCTAAAAGCAATCGCAGGTTTTAAGACTCTATTTGGTCCAAGTAAGTTGTCACGAGACAACTCACTCGATACGCAATAGCAGTGTTAAAAACGATACAATCCAACGATTTTTATTATTAGGATCACTTTGCGGCACTTCACTGCACAAATAAACACCAAATTTGAACACTAAAAACCACTCGACACTAATTTAAAACCTTTGAATTCCATCAGCCCATGCGGCTAGTTTTAGCCCTACCCGCCGAATCTTCATAATGGTTAGTAGAACACGTGGTTAAAGGGTTGTAAATGTTCAACCTGTATGTATGTACCTACAAATATCCAGTGGAAATATTGTTACAAATATTTCCACCTGTTAAGATGAAATTGCTTAATTAATAGGATATTTTTGGGTAAGTAGAGCAATTTTTTGCAATTAATTCTAAAGTAAATAATAATAATAATTCTTAAGCACTTACAAAATTCGTTGACATACCAAGGTCTCCGGTAGCTTAGTCGGTAATGCAGTCGTCAAAAGATCGATAAAGATAGGATAAAAAAATCTTTATTCAATTTAGGTCCACAGAGAACATTTATGAATGTCAAAAAAGATACCTAATATTTACCGCTGGTTCGGAATGTCAATTTCTACTGAGAAGACACCAGCAAGAAACTCAGTAGTTACTCTTTTCAAATATTGATGATGTTACAGAGAGAAGAGAAAAAAAAAATACAATTATGAAAGTTAATAGACTACTATGAATAACAACTCAAAAGATTAATCAATTAGTGGGTTTGAGTCCCACCCGAAGACTGTCGAATTTTTTTTAAGTGCGATATTTACTTAAGAATAAATTGCATAAAATTGCTATACCCAAAAAAATCATCCATCTATATAGGTATTGCAGCAGATCATGGCGGTAATCACTTACCATCAGGTGATGCCATCTGCTAGTTTGTCCGCTTTAAGGCGACGTGTAGCCCTAACTAGCGACACCATTCGTTTTTAATTGTTAGCTACTAAACCGGATCGGCCGTGTGGTCCCCGGCAGAGTAGAATAGGCCACCCTCACTCTTACCGAGGTGTCGTAAAAGGCGACTAAGGTAAAGCTGCTGGCATGATCATCAGCACCCAGAGAAGGAAAACTCTGCATTCATATCAAAACCCTCGCCAACCCGTCTGCCAAGCGTGGTGAGTATGGCAATTACCCCTCATGTGATTGAGGGAGGCCCGTGCCCCAGTAGTGGGGACTTAAATGGGCTGACGATGATGAAACCGGATCTATTTTGAACAATTTCGGGGTTACAACCTCTCGGCAAACACTTATAAGTACTATTTATTAATTAACCATGCACAAATGTGGGTCCGTTTTTGTACGCGAAAAATTTATTACCGCCAAAAGCAACCATTTTTAGCGTGAATCAATGTTTCGCGTACAAATGTTGGATCCGCATGGTTATTTAATAAATAGTAGTGTAAGTGTTTGCCGAGAGGTTGTAACCCCGATATTGTTTAAAATAGATCCGGTTTAGTAGCTAACAATTATAATCGATTGGCGTCGCTAGTGTGCCCTACCCGTCACCTTAATGTAAATAGTCCCAACCACAGATTTAATAATAGTGCCCCAACCCATTTGGCGGCTAGTGCGGCATCCCTATAATCATAGAAATTACCCGAGCAAGGTAAACAATATAAAATCAAGACGAATTACCCTGTTGTTGTCCAGGGTGTGGGTACCCCATATGTTGTCCAGGGTGTGGGTACCCCATATGTTGTCCAGGTGGAGGGTACCCTGGCTGCTGTTGAGGCGGTGGGTACCCCATCTGTTGTCCAGGCGGTGGGTAACCCGGCTGTTGTTGAATCGGTGGGTACCCCGCCTGTTGTCCATAGGGCGTGTACTCCAGCTGCTGTTGAGGCGGTGAGTACCCTGGCGGCTGTACAGGAGGGTTTTCTGGTTGTTGAGGGTTCCCCGTTGGCGACGGATTAGGCTAAAATAGTATAACAATGTTATATAAGTAGTCAGTATAATCAGTAATAGGTCGATATCTTTTCTTTCCGCTAGTAAAAAGTTCTGAAAAATTGCTTTACATTATAGCGAACTAACGACCAATCAGCACACAGTGTGATCACCACCGCTCATGGACATCAACCTCCGAGGCGTCACAGGACATCTGAACTAATTTAGTTTACTATCACCTATACAGTATGACTTGAGACGGGGAAAATTAATGGAGGATGCCGTTATAACTGTGCAGCTTGAAAAACATTTTTTTGATAGTTCTTAGACTTAACAAAAGCCTTTGACACTGTCTCCATTCTAATCCTTATACATAAGTTGGAAAGCATCGGAATAAGAGGGACTCAGCTGACTCTGTTTGAAAGCTACCTCACTGGAAGAAAACAAAGAGCAAAACTTCCAGGGTACGTTGGTGAGGATGTGACAAGCAAGTGACGT
The DNA here is from genome assembly GCA_019059595.1 of Marasmia exigua. NCBI lineage: Eukaryota > Metazoa > Arthropoda > Insecta > Lepidoptera > Crambidae > Marasmia > Marasmia exigua. The sequence goes on from CM032490.1 coordinate 10,412,345, forward strand.
GCAACAAGGTAGCTTCTTCGGACCCACGATATTCCTCATAAGTTTAAATAACAACCTGTATGGTATTAGTAGGTGTTCCTTATGCCAAAGTGCTGTTTTATGCCGAAAGCAATGCAGTGATTAGCGCTGGTGAAACTGGGGAAGTAGTATCTAATACAGAAATCAGTCTGAGTCGAGTCGATCTTTGTACGTCTCTGTCAATCTTAGCGCTAATAACGATCTCTTCCAGACAACCTTGGTGCATATTATTGTAAATTCAGCATAATCAAGCATAATAAGCTTGACATGAATGTGAGAAACGATTGAAGAATGTCCGATTTGTATACATTGATGAGTGGTACATACAGATTACTTACATTCATACTTATTTCTTGACTAGATAAAATAAATAGCGACGAAGCACTTAATGTCTATCACGTTGGCATTATTTAATTGTTATTTAATACAAAACACAAATTCGCTATCTTTGTCCAACGATTTTACACATACAAAAACTATTTAGAAAATAACCACAACAGGCGTATCATTTTCAATTTCTTTGACGTTTCTATCTTTGTCATTTTGTCAAAATTGAAGTATGACTTGCTTTCTGCTATAAAACAACTTAAAAATGCAAGCATAGAGTAAAGTACCCATTAATAATTTCTCTTCTCAAAGTTAATAATAGTATCTTTTAAATAGAAAGAATAGTCTGGATAATGATAATTTTAACTTTTATACACGGTTTATGCTTTGAGGTTTTATTTATTGAAATTTATTGAAACAGTGATTTAAAAAAAACCGGTCATGTGCAAGCTGGACTCGCTCATGAAGGGTTCCGTAGCAGCAAGTAAGATATAACTTAATTGCAAAATAATTGAGTTGACTAAATGGAAGGTAAATTGCGGTTTAAACGTATTAAAAAAAACTACTTACTAGATCTGGTTCAGACCAATTTTCGTTGTTAGTTTTCATAGTAATGTTTGTCATATATTTTTTTTAGTTTTACAATTCTTTTATTACAGTAGCTAGAGGGGTGGGTGGGGGCACTAATCACCATTTTGGGAGCGTCTCTTGCGCAAAGTCTACGATTTCGCGGATGTTCATGGGCGGCGTTGATTACTTTCCATTAGGTGACTCGCTTGCTCATTTGTCCGCCTATAGCATAAAAAAAAATACAAATATGAGGTTGACAGGCACAAAAGATCTAACAAAGTACCCATTGAGTCTGCCATCCTCACCCTGATGGCCTACTGAGATGCCGCTTCACGCCCCGCCTAAAATACCCCGGATTGTATGAAGGATGAAACACATGAGCTGGGAGGGCCATGTCTTGATGGCACGGGGCAGGAACGAGGAGCCAAACTTCTTGGTGCGCGCCGCCATTGCCTGGATGGTATGCAGATGGCAACGCTGTCCAGCACGTGTTGTTCGGAAGTGGAAAGGGGAGGATGGGATAAGTTGAAAACTCATCAGGTCATTCCCCATTATAGAGGCGGTAGAGAACACTAAGCCTGGCATTGTCTCTACGTAGCTGAAGAGGTTCTAACTTACATCTGGTTTAGTAGCTAAAAATTAAAATCGATTGGCGTCGCTAGTGTGCCCTACCCGTCACCTTTAATAGGTGAACTCGTAATAAGAACAACACAAATATAAGATTTTTATTTTATTTCAGAAAACAAGACAACTCGACAACAAGAAAAAGATTTTCTTAAATGGATAGAACAGTTCATTATTTATTTAGTATCAGCCTATATACTGTCCCACTGCAGGGCAAAGGCCTCCACCATAGAAATCAAGTCATCGCTACTATGATGAGATTAGGCTTAATCACCACGCTTGCCAAATGCGGATTGGTGATCACACACTCGATCTATATTCGAAAAATTCGAAACATACTTTTTGCTCTACCCGGGAATCGAACCCTTAGATCACGGCCCGGTACTTAAACCACTAGACCAACAGGGCGTTACATTCCATAAAAAAATATGTTTTTTTAATGCACCTTTCCTAATATATTTAAAATTTTAAATTCGATTTTTGCTATACAGCCATAAAAGCCGTCCGCCATGATGGTCTATTAATTATCTGTGCCGTGACGTCACTGTTATTGTAAGCAATACGCGTGACTGTCATAACCTTATTATGGGAATAAAAACTATGGCTTCGAAAGGATTTGACGTTTTGTTGTTTACAATAATGGTGACGAAGAACCATGGCGGACGGTGTTTTCAATCAAGTGAAAAAAAAAGTAAAAATATAACCCTCTTATTACAAATCGCGAACTAAGGATAGTCCCGAAACAAAATTCGTGCCAGCCTCTTTTGACATTGCGTGTTGGAATGGGATGACATGAGCTTTAGTACGATAATAACTTTAGATTATAATAAAGGTCATAACGGTTTTAAGTTGAATTTATGCAGCAAACCCTTATTTATAAATTTATTGGAGTTTATATTATATCGGACCCTTGTACGGAATAAATGTTATTTTTATACCTAAACGGTGGCATGAAGCAACTTGCCTATTCAGAAAACGAAATAGACAGTGTGGTACAGTCGCCATGATATTATCTATGTAAACACCTCGATTCTTAAGGCGGAATATAGTAGAAAAATTTTTTTTGACATAGTAATGTACATGACTTTAGAAAAAACTTGTCGTTCTAGATAAGTTTATTGAATTTAGCAGCAACCTTATTAAAATAGTGAGTTTATCTTATTTGGACGCTTGTACGGTAATAAAGTTTATTTTTATACTAAACGTGTGCTGAGGCAAAATGCTATTTGAAAACGAAATAGACAGTGTGGTACAGTGCCATCTATATTATCGATGTAAACACCTCGATTTTAAGGCAATTTATTAGGTTCATTTTTATTTTTATAGAAGGCCATATCAGGATGACCTCACTCCGCCTGATGGTAAGCGGCCGTGAAATCAAAAATGAGGCCGACAGGCACAGAAGAACTAACAAAGTACCCATTGTGTCTGCCATCCTCACCCTAATGGCCTGCTGAGATGCCGTTTCACGCCCCGCCTAAAAGACCCCGGATTGTATGAAGGAGGAAACACATGAGCTGGGAGGGCATTCCATGTCTTGATGGCTCGGGGCAGGAACTGAGGGGCTGTTGTTATTTGAATGAGTTTGGATAATACGTATCCTTGTGAGTGCTCGTGCCAATATCCTAGCCCTTTTATTACAAAACGGGCTCTAAGAAAAGTTCCAGAACTATACTCGTTCTGTACGGTAACAACTTTAGTACGCGGTTTGAATAACGTGGTAGGTGTTCGGTGAGGCGTATCTTAGGCCAAAATTCGTTAGCGCAAACCAGACGTTTCATACGCGCTGTGTGTTTCCTTTGTTTGGATGCGACAGGTATATCTCGCTCGTTACGAGACGTCGATAAGGCCCCACGTCGCAATATACCCCAAGTAGATAAGGTCACTTCAAGTTAGATTAGCTCCTTTGCTATGGATGTTGCTCTTCCTCGTGATCTGAAAAAAAAGAAAATAGCATTTTACTAAAACCATCTAGTATGAATCAGAATCACCCAGCGAGGGTTCCGTACAGGTTAAAGGAATGGTCAGGAATCAGATCACACTGTCTTTTTAGTTTTTTCAGTTTCTTAAATATTTTTAATAAGAATATTTTTAAAAAGGCCAGCAACACGTCAGCGATCTCTCTGATTACGCGGATATTCATGGGCGGCGTTGCTTACTTTCCATCAGGTGACTAGCTTGCTCATTTTTCGCTTCAAGCATAAAAAAGTAGCGAAGAGCTTACTATAGAAATGATCCTATGAAGTAAGGTCTTGCCGTGTGGTCCCGGCAGAGTAGAATAGGCCACCCTCACTCTTACCGAGGTGTCGTAAAAGGCGACTAAGGTAAAGTTGCTGGCATGATCATCAGCACCCAGAGAAGGAAAACTCTGCATTTATATCAAAACCCTCGCCAACCCGTCTGCCAAGCGTGGTGAGTATGGCAATTACCCTGGTGATTGAGGGAGGCCCGTGCCCCAGCAGTGGGGACTTAAATGGGCTGATGATGATGATGATGATGATGATAAAAAGTAACCTTTTAAAAAAAAATGCAATCACGGCGGCGTCACATGCAATTCAAAGTCAAAGTTAATTACGTTGATTGCATTCATGAATTAAGGTGTTACAATTATATTCCTGTACATCATGTTACCCTTTTGGGCATAGCCTATGAATTTACCCAATTGTTGGACTTTGGACCGACTTTGTCTTTGAGACACAAGTGCTATTTTTGCGTTGCGGGGAGCTAAATTAATCATCTTTCATATTATACCCCATTTGTAGATACAGTTTGAAATTTCGATACCTTAAAAATAGATCTATGTTCGACTATGATAGTTTTTTCTATTTTTTATGTATGTTCACTGATTTTATACACACCTGACTCTGTTTCTGTTGACTGTTGTTGATCTGATTCTTGCTCATCTTCCGACTCATCTTTAGAATCATGTAGATCTTTAGAGTCATGAACAACTTTAGTATGATGTTTGTCTTTAGAATCAACTTCATCCTTAGAATCATCTTCATTTTTCGATTCATCTTCATGTTTGGATTCATTATTATCCTTAGATTCATCTTCTTTTTTAGGTTCATTTTTAGGTTGGGCTGATGATGACGTTATGCCTTCCCCTGGTCCGGAGCCTCCACCTGGTCCTAAACCTGCCCCAGGGCCTCCTGAACCAGGGGGTGGCTGTACCCGCGTTGTTGGATCCGCTTTCGAACCCGAAGGCTCAAACGACGATTTTCGCCCCGACGAAGGTTCTTCAGAAGAAGACCCTTTTTCCTTGTTGTTGTCGTCTTTGTCCTTGTTCAACAGACTAGGCAAGCAGCCTAACAGACCGAGCAGGCCCGTCCCGCCGCAGCAGCCAGAAGGGGGCTGTTCTGTAGGAAACAAGGGAATAATATGGAGAATGGACAATACAACAAAAAAATATTTTACCATTTTTATATGCTTTTCGAATAAGGAAAGAAAAGAAGGTGACCCGTATTTTTTAGTATTCATTAAATGTTTTTTTATTGAATAAAAAAATTATAAAAGATAAATAAAAATGCGGGAAGTGACGTAGTCCAGAAGGCTCTACGTAGGTAATGTCTTTGCTTTACAAAAAAAAACATTGACTCTCTCTGTCATTATTCACTACAGTCATTGTCAGCCATTTTCTTTTTTCTTAAGTCAACGTGAGCAAGGGCGTCATTAATTTGTCATGCCGAGCTGTGACGTCATAGGGGGATTTTTACATTTTATTTAATTTCTCCTTAAATATGTTTTAAAAAATTCTAAAACAATTTTACCTTACAATCCTAAAGGCTAATCTAGAAAACGAGTCGGGCCAAAATTTCTACCTGAGTTTTTCTGTTAAGAAATTCTCAGTGTCAGCCCGGAGTCTGGAAGCTAGCGGTCTTGTACCCCCGTGCGTCGGAAAGCCCCTCTCCGGTCGTGTGACACTGGTGTCCCATCGGATTATGAGGGCAAGGGAATAGAGAGTGCACTTGTGTTTGCGCACACACTTGAGCACTATAATATATCCGGCGTAAGTGGCTATTCGGTGATATTGGCCGCCTTAGCCGAACTGGTTTGAGGATATTATTATACTACAGGCTTATGCCTAGCAGACTCCATTCTCTCATCAACTCTATTTTCCTCTATGCACCCCGTCGTGGACCTTACAAAACACTCCACGTACCTCAGTTCTGTGGAACGGTTTGGCTGCAGGAGTGTTTCCGGACGGCTACGACTTAAGGACCTTCAAGAGAAGAGCGTACTCTTTTTAAAAAGGCCGGCAACACATTAGCGATCTCTCTAATTTCATGGGCGGCGTTGATTACTTTCGGCTCTTAGTTTTAAGATATTTCGTCTGTAAATGTCCATGTTAAGTGTCGAATAAGAATAAGAATAAGAAATAATTTATTGACCACAACACATTACATACAATTCTGAATAAGGACAAAACATTATGAAGTTGTCCAACAAGGTTCAGCCTCAGCATGTGCTACAACAACCGCTAAGCAGCCGCTGCAGCGCTGATTTTCAGGCTGTACCTTCGAGCGACGACTCATAATAAAACATACAACTATACTATGATAATAATAAAAAAATAAATGATTTCTTATCTTTATCTTATCTTACTTTCCATCAGGTGACTCGCTTGCTCGTTCGTCCGCCTCTAGCATAAAAAATCACTATAATAATTCGTCCCCACTTGTTTGGTGTCGGATCCGTTTATTAATCGGATGTCCCCCGGTGTATAGGCCCGGTGTAGGCTCGCGGATCCGACACCCGACAAAGGGCCATCCATTTACGACACACGCTAGACGCTACGTTTCAAAGTCCGAGTACTTCCACTTTGCCACACCAAGAAACCCCACTGCTGAAGTTTGGGAGTTGTGATATTGTATGACATAGTGAAGGGAGAGGTCTTAAACTTCGTGACGTCACATTTTAAATTGAATTATTAATCGTTTATTAAATATTTAGGGGGGGGGGGTTATGACAAGGACGGGGAGTGGTAAAAATATCATTGAATTCGTGTCACGTATAATTAATGGATCCCGTTTCGGATAGTTTCTGAAACGTGTAACCAGGATTCAGTTGGTCTGATTCCAATGTTAAAGGGTTGCGAAGGTCAGACGGCCTCAAATGCTGGATCATTGTGTGGAGCGTGCTATGCTTGGAGTCTCTCTGGTGGATAACATTCGTAACGAGGTTATTCGTTAGAGAACTAAAGTCATGGACATTGCACGCAGGATCAGCACGCTGAAAGGGAGATGGGCCGGTCATGTTTCTAGACGCACTGATAAGAGATTGAGTCGACACCTACTGGAGTGGAGCGGTCGACACGTGGAGAAACGCAGTGTTGGACGCCCTGTGGCGCGATGGACTGACGATTTGAGAAAGATGGCTAATGTGAGCTGGATGCGGACCGCTCAGGACCGGGCTGATTTGCGCTCTTTGGGGGAGGCCTACGTTCAGCAGTGGAAGGCGATAGGCTGATTGATTTGTGTAATCGTACCCCGGGCTCCAAATCCAAATCTTCCTATAAAATTATCTACCATCTCCGTTCAGTATCCGGGCCCGACACCAGACAAGTGGGAACCAGCTTTTAGTTTCATAATTTTAATTTATTACGTGCAGCTGACGCTGGCGCTGACGCTGGCGCCGGCGCCGCTGCCTGGGGAGAAGCGGGTTGTGCCGGCGCGCCTGGTCGGGGATTATAAGCCTGAAAGTACGATTAGAATAACATTTATATTATTATAATCGCTAACCATCAGAGGGCCCATCTGGGTCCTCTGCCACCTATCAATGTGGCATACTACGGATGCGTGCTAAGGATGCGTGCTACGGATGTGTGCCAAGGATGCGTGCTATGGATATGTGCTACGGACGCGTGCTACGGGTATGTGCTTCAGTTGCGTGCTACGGGTATGTGCTACGGACGCGTGCTACGGGTATGTGCTACGGACGCGTGCTACGGGTATGTGCTACGGACGCGTGCTACGGGTATGTGCTTCAGTTGCGTGCTACGGGTATGTGCTACGGACGCGTGCTACGGGTATGTGCTACGGACGCGTGCTACGGGTATGTGCTTCAGTTGCGTGCTACGGGTATGTGCTACGGACGCGTGCTACGGGTATGTGCTTCAGTTGCGTGCTACGGGTATGTGCTTCAGTTGCGTGCTACGGGTATGTGCTTCAGTTGCATGCTACGGGTATGTGCTTCAGCAGCGTGCTACGGATATATGCTACGTATGCGTGCCACGGGTATGTGCTACGGTGGCGTCTTACGATCCTACGAGTGCGTGCTACGGATTTGTGCTACGGATGCGTGCTACAGATGTGTGCTAAGGATGCGTGCTGCGGATATGTGCTACGTCGTGCTACAGGTATGTGCTACGGTGGCTGGCGTCCTACGATCCTACGAATGCGTGCTACGGATGTGTGCTACGGATATGTGCTACGTATGCGTGCTACAGGTATGTGCTACGGATATATGCTACGGTGGCGTCCTACGAATCCTACAAATGCGTGCTACGGATGTATGCTAAAGATGCGTGCTACGGGTATGTGCTTCAGTTTCGTGCTACGGGTATGTGCTTCAGTTGCGTGCTACGGGTATGTGCTTCAGTTGCGTGCTACGGATATATGCTACGTATGCGTGCTACGGGTATGTGCTACGGTGGCATCTTACGATCCTACGAGTGCGTGCTACGGATTTGTGCTACGGATGCGTGCTACGCATATGTGCTACGAATGCGTGCTACGGATGTGTGCTAAGGATGCGTGCTACGGATATGTGCTACGTCGTGCTACGGGTATGTGCTACGGTGGCTGGCGTCCTACGATCCTACGATTGCGTGCTAAAGATGCGTGCTACGCATATGTGCTACGTATGCGTGCTACGGATGTATGCTAAAGATGCGTGCTACAGATATGTGCTACAGTGGCGTGCTACGGATGCGTGCTATGCATATGTGCTACGTATGCGTGCTACGGTGGCGTCCTACGATCCTACGAATGCGTGCTACGCATATGTGCTACGGATGCGTACTATGGATATGTGCTAAGGTGTCGTGCTAAAATCTGGCAGAAAACGCCATAAGCGATAGGATTACCTTGTACGGTCTATTTTTTTTGGTTTTATATCAATGAAATTACTGGTAGGTACGGTAATTTCTTTTACTCATTAGTTAAACACAGCTTTACAATTGCTAACTTTAATCGAGACAAGTCAAAAAATTAATAGATACGGAAGATCGGCTCCAGCATTGATATCGAAGATTTCATTAACCTACTAGACAATATAACGAATGGTGTCTTTTTGCCTGTTTAGCACGCGATGTAAGCAGTTGGCGTTCTTTGTCTAAATATGATGTATTTAAAGACTACTTTAGTGTATAACATATTTGGTAACACGTCCTTCAATACAAATACTTACCTTCGTCGGTTTCTTTGTCCGGCACATGCTAGTTTGCTTAAGTTATTTCAATGTATTATACCAGCGTCTGTCGAACTGAATTTTATCCCAAACGTTATGTTAATGTAGACATTATGTCTTAAATATATACAAAGTAAATAGTTGATTAACATAATAATAGCAAAAATTGACAAGTCCAAAGAGTAGTATTATATACTGACAAGTCTCTGCTGGTCTCTGCGTAGTGATTATATTCTCTTTGGTCTCTGCACCACAGATCACTACACTAGTCTCTGGCTTGCTACATAGGTACGCGAAAAATTGATTCACGCCAAAAGTGGCCGCTTTTGGCGGTAATCATTTTTTTTGAACGGACCCAACATTTGTGCATGTTTATTTGATAAATAGTATAAGTGTTTGCCAAGAGGTTGTAACCCCGAAATTGTTTTAAATAGATCCGGTTTACTAGTAGCTAAAATTAAAATCGGTTAGTTGTGTGCCCTACCTGTCAGGGTAGTTTTTTGTATTCCTCCTGCCTCCCTCGAAATCCCTCCATTTCCACTTGGTTTGTATATTTTCACATAATATTTATTTATGGACTGACATAATCAGTCAATTACTTTGACATAGCAGGCCAGGTGCTTAGAGGCATCACAAGGAGACTGTATATACCAAATTCCTATGCAACTGAAAAACCAAAAGTTATAATGAAGTCAATGGGGTATGGGAAAAAAATTTAAACAGGTTCCAATTCGAAAACCGTTTCGGGGCATTTGTATTTTATAACATATTTAAATATTTTTTTAATTTAAAATTACTAGATCAACGATATTTTCAATAAAATAGCGTTGACCTTCATTTGACCCTAGATACGCTAGCTATTCAGACAGGTTGTATTCAGAAAGGTGACAACAATGTCTCAGTGACTTTATCACCCGGACCAAGTAACAGATGGCGCTAGTTGTATTGTATTCAGAAGATTACGAAATATTTCTGATGAATGAGCCTCAGGATGCGCGTTGACTCCGATACGCGTTGCTTTTTTTTTTTTTTTTAAATTGCCCTCTTGTTTAGGGGAGGGCTACTGGGGTTCCCCAGACGTGGTGATCCGGGATCTTGGATGCTTGGCACCAAAGTGCGGTTTCATAAGTGCGTATTACTTTATATACTATGGGGTTAATTAGGGTGTTGATAGGAATTTTGGGGTGGTTTCGGTATATTATGACTGGGGATAAAGGGTTTGGGAATATTGAAGGGGAGAATTGAAGAGGGGGGAATTGTATAGGCTATTTTGATGGGATTTTGGGGATTATTTGTAGGGTTTAGGTAATAGTTGGTGGAAGGGACCTAGTTGGTTGCGTCGGCAAATGCCACACTACTGTTTAGTGAGGTTTGTCGACGGCTATTTTCGGCGGCACAAATTTGGTGCGCTTTTTCGGGTAATGGGGGTACTGGGTGTGAAGGGGTGGGGTAATTATCGTATGCTGTGCCGCTATCAGCTCGGGCGATTGCTTTTCGGATTAGCGGGCATTGAATCCGATCGGTTGCCGAATGTTGAATATCCTGATACTTGGCAGACTTGCAGTTGTAACAGGTCGGGTTATTATCCGACCTGCTAGGGCAATTTTTGAATTGGTGGCCCTCCTGTGCACAGTGACTCCAATGCCTGCATGTTTTTACTGTACATTTCGCCCCCGTGTGTCCGAATCCCAGGCAGGCAAAACACTGGACGAAGCGGCTTTGGTCCGAGACGTGAACCTTCTGGTGGTCCACTCCCAGGCGTCCTCCCCGCTCGATGATTTGCTGCCTGGTCTCCGGAGACACTTCGATGACCGCATTGTATAGCTGGGGGTTGCGGTTCGAGGTCATGTAGCATAGCCTGAGGTTTCTTACAGGATTCTGGCCCTCGATCACGGCGATAAGATCCCCAAGGGGAACCTCGGATGGAACCCCCTTAAGGATCATTAGGGGATTTTTTCGACGGGCCAGTGAAGCGTCGAACCGCTTTGATCCTGCCTCAGACTTTGCAGCCCACTCCACCACTCTCTCCGCCATGGCTGGGGTCTCAAACTCGACCTTGAACAGGTCATCCCTGACTGGGATGATGCGTTCCGGTGCAAACCCAGTATTCCGGAAAGATGAGACCGCCTTCCATTTATTGATGGCATCTTTGGGGTCTTTTGGGGGGTCCTCAGGATCGATGGCTCGTATGAACACTGCGGGGCGAGGTGTCTTGGGCGCTTTCGGTTTGGGAGATTTTGTGGGGGGAAGGGCTGCAATTTCGGCGAAAGTGCTGTGTAGGGCGGGAATGATGGGGGGTTGAAGTCCTGCCTCCAAGTGCGCGGCAACGAATTCCGCCCGTGACTCCTTAATCTCCTCGCGGACGGTCTCGCGAAGGAGTGTACGATACGCGTTGTTATACGAACCAAGCTGTATTGTACGTACCTGCTTATTCTCTATTGCCCTTTTCTCGTGTCTGTACCTAATCTGTAGACAGCGGTGCTGATTGCACACTAAGTATTGTTATCTAGTATACATCACTTATAGTGTTACATGTGTGTAATTGTTTTATAAATAAAAATAAAAATAAAATAAAATAAAATGACATATGGGAACACTAAACGTATTTATGACGTCACAAATACGCTTCGAATTCAAAATGCTTGAAAATTTATTAAAAAATAACTACCTACTATTTTACAAAAATATTTAAATTAGTTACTTAAAATAGTAAAAGGCATTGAAAAAAAATATCAAAACCATACTTAAAATTTGTTCCCATAGCCCATTTGATCAATGTCAATAGACAGGAGAGTGCATTTACCAAATTCCAATTCAACTGAAAGACTAAAAGTTATATAATAAACTCTAATTCGATCAATGTAAATAGACAAAACAAGTTCAGCAACATGCCTTGTCGCAAAAGTTTAGATCTACCCTCATTTCATTGAGTATGTTCATATGATTCACTTCATATTTTTTCACCCAGTATCAGTGAGTGATCTAAGTGGTTTTTACATGCCCTGCTAGATGGCGGTAGTTGATATATCTCAGGTTAATTTTTATAATGCTGTACGTTTAAATATTTGGTCTGAGTTTGGTGTCTGGTTTAAACATACTCTTTTAGTTCGGAGGTGTACACAATTAACAAAAAAGAAGAAAACTCGAAAGTGTGGTCACCTTGACCGTACTATTTATTCGCAGGAGATAGATTATTATTTGAAATAAAACTGTTCATTTTTTATATTATTCGGTAAAGCAATAGTTAGTTAAACAATTTTACTCAAGAATAATAATAATAATTCTCCCAACATCTCATACGTTGACCTGATTCCGTACTAAGTAGCTTAAGCTTAGCTAAGGAACACAAATATATAGTTAAATACATATATTACACCCAGACACTGAACAAACACAAGTGTTTATCGCACGAATGTTTGTCCAGGGTGGGGATCGAACCCACGACCTTTGGCGTAAGAAGCAGGGTCACTACCAATTGCTCCATCCGTTCAGCCAAAATAATAGACTAGCAATTGTTGATTTAACTACCAAATGTTTCGTAAATTGATTGATTTTTATGAGACGTTTCACCTTAAATCGATTGAAATTTTTGAATGCTGTTTGTACCTACAAGCTTAAGTTAGAATTTCCAATGGTTCAAGTACTTTTACAAACTCTCAGTCACATTCATATTTTAAATTTTATTGTCGTTCTCACTTAATGTAAACTTACCGCGATCGATTGAGGGACCACCTTCTGGTTGCTACTTTCTATCGTTGAGTGAACAGGGGGATAGGTGACATTTTATAAAATTAATGTGGGATTATGAGAGAGTAAAACTGAACGGGAGAGAATGGAACGGAGTAAGAGTGAACAGAGAACGAGTGAACGGAGGGAATGATTGAGTTATCTCATCTACTTAGTTTGTGAGTTATCTGTAGGTGTGAGACGAAGACGAAAGACGCGAAGAGGCTTGCTCTGCGATTTTGTAAAATAAAGAAGATTGGAAGACCCTGAAATCCTGTTTACTTATCTCAAGTCCCACATTAATTTACAAATTTTTTGCTAAGAGAAGTCATTTACAGTTGTAAATTTTAACTACACTATAAGATATGGGTTGGTACCTGTCAGGCACGACTGAGGGTCCACATTTAACCGAATGTAACTTTTGAGTGCCGACTTCTACAAATTAGGGGTTGAATTTACAATCGTTTGAGAATTGTTACTAAAGCCTGACACATTCAAAATCTCATATTTACAATGTGGACCCTCAATAGGAACGCACACGATTTTTCGCACGCGTAGCCCCCATATGAAAGATTTGTAGTAACCTATTTATTCATTTGGGTGTTGTGTACTATGCATTATAAGTATGTATTTACAAAAGAAAAGTATTATATGTATATATTTGTAATCCCACTGTTGATTCCGATATCCGTAACACGGGTGCTTGAGCTACCTATCTCGGAGTCAGATCAATGTACGGTACGGTATGTGCTGTTGTGAAATATTTATTAAATTTTAATAAATGAAACAACCTCCTTGGAATCCATGTATTTTATTTATTTCATAAAAATTACAACTAACTTATACACAATGACTCAAAATATACATTTTGACGTAACTGTAGGGCTCCACACGCGACCCGAAGCGTCGCACACGAAGGACAATTTGGTCTTAACAAATAGACAACAAAAAAGGTACAATAGGTCCTAACAGTAGGACTGCGGACTTTTGATGGTGGTTCTGCCAAATGGACATCAGAAATATAATAGGTCCTAATAGTAGGACTGCGGACTTTAATGATGGTTCTGCCAAATGGACATCAAAAAATACAATAGGTCCTAACAGTAGGACTGCGGACTTTTATGGAGCTTCAACCAAATGGACATAGAAAAAAATAGAATAGGTCCTAACAGTAGGACTGCGGACTTTAATGATGGTTTTGCCTAATGGACATCAAAAATACAATAGGTCCTAACAGTAGGACTGCGGACTTTTATGGTGGTTCTACCCAAATAAACATAAAAAAAATACAATAGGTCCTTACAGTAGGACTGCGGACTTTTATGGAGGTTCTACGCAAATAAACATAAAAAAATACAATAAGTCCTTACAGTAGGACTGCGGACTTTTGTGGAGGTTCAACCAAATGGACATCAAAAAAAAATACAATAGGTCCTTACAGTAGGACTGCAGACTTTTATGGTGGTTCAACCAAATGGACATAGAAAAAAATACAATAGGTCGTTACAGTAGGACTACGGACTTTAATGGTGGTTCTGCCAAATGGACATCAAAAATATAATAGGTCCTAATAGTAGGACTGCGGACTTTTATGGAGGTTCTACCCAAATGGACATCAGAAATATAATAGGTCCTAACAGTAGGACTGCGGACTTTTATGGTGGTTCTACCAAAAAGACAACAAACATGAGGTAATTGAACCACTGTACATAATATCTCTTGAAATAATATTGCTACGTTTTGTAGTCTAACCACATAGCCCTCTGACTTTATTTATTATTAAGGTGACGGGTAGGGCGCACTAGCGACGCCAATCGATTTTATTTTTTACTAAACCGGATCTATTTTAAACAATTTCGGGGTTACAACCTCTCGGCAAACACTAATACTATTTAATAGATAACTATGCACAAATGTTGGGTCCGTTTTTGTACGCGAAAAATTGATTCACGCTAAAAGTGGCCGCTTTTAGCGTGAATCAATTTTTAGGCGTACGCGTTGAACCCAACATTTGTGCATGGTTATTTAATAAATTATATAAGTGTTTGTCGAGAGTAACCCCGAAATTATTTAAAATAGATCCGGTTTAGTAGCTAAAAAATAAAATCGATTCGCGTCGCTAGTGTGCCCTAGCCGTCACACTTTTTAAATCAGTTTTCAATGGCCTTTGGTTTTAAAATTAATAGCCGATGCTATGTACTGAATAATATTACCTTAAATGGTTGTTCTATCAATAAAAATGTAAATGGCTAAATTTTAATTTATTTAGTTTCAGTGGTCCCCAGTTCTAATAATAAAACAACCAATATGGGTGCTATCATCAGTGTTGCCAAAGGAAAACCGTCATTTAGTCCTACCTGTAGGACCAATAATAAAAACTTGTTTTAGTGGTACACACTAAGGTAAAGCTGCTGGCATGATCATCAGCACCCAGAGAAGGAAAACTCTGCATTTACATCCAAACCCTCGCCAACCCGTCTGCCAAGCGTGGTGAGTATGGCAATTACCCCTTATGTGATTGAGGGAGGCCCGTGCCCCAGCAGTGGGGACTAAAATGGGCTGATGATGATGATGATGATGATGATACACACTTATAATATTACCTACTAGTGAAATAAATGCGAAAATGAAGGCGAAGTGCCAATACTTCCTATGTAACACATTATTTAACACCTAGAACTTTATTCATAAATGTTCAATAAACCTTTGTTAGCTAAAACGGTGTTTTTTTTTTATATAGAAAGGCCAATCAGGATGACCTCACTCCGACAGATGGTAAGCTATCTCCCATGTCCCATCTCCCAACTCCTATCTCCATGTCCCATCTCCCAACTCCTATCTCCATGTCCCATCTCCCAACTCCTATCTCCCATGTCCCATCTCCCAACTCCTATCTCCATGTCCCATCTCCCAACTCCTATCTCCATGTCCCATCTCCCAACTCCTATCTCCATGTCCCATCTCCCAACTCCTATCTCCATGTCCCATCTCCCAACTCCTATCTCCATGTCCCATCTCCCAACTCCTATCTCCATGTCCCATCTCCCAACTCCTATCTCCATGTCCCATCTCCCAACTCCTATCTCCCATGTCCCATCTCCCAACTCCTATCTCCATGTCCCATCTCCCAACTCCTATCTCCCATGTCCCATCTCCCAACTCCTATCTCCATGTCCCATCTCCCAACTCCTATCTCCATGTCCCATCTCCCAACTCCTATCTCCATGTCCCATCTCCCAACTCCTATCTCCATGTCCCATCTCCCAACTCCTATCTCCATGTCCCATCTCCCAACTCCTATCTCCCATGTCCCATCTCCCAACTCCTATCTCCATGTCCCATCTCCCAACTCCTATCTCCATGTCCCATCTCCCAACTCCTATCTCCATGTCCCATCTCCCAACTCCTATCTCCCATGTCCCATCTCCCAACTCCTATCTCCATGTCCCATCTCCCAACTCCTATCTCCATGTCCCATCTCCCAACTCCTATCTCCATGTCCCATCTCCCAACTCCTATCTCCAATGTCCCATCTCCCAACTCCTATCTCCAATGTCCCATCTCCCAACTCCTATCTCCCATGTCCCATCTCCCAACTCCTATCTCCCATGTCCCATCTCCCAACTCCTATCTCCCATGTCCCATCTCCCAACTCCTATCTCCAATGTCCCATCTCCCAACTCCTATCTCCATGTCCCATCTCCCAACTCCTATCTCCCATGTCCCATCTCCCAACTCCTATCTCCATGTCCCATCTCCCAACTCCTATCTCCATGTCCCATCTCCCAACTCCTATCTCCATGTCCCATCTCCCAACTCCTATCTCCATGTCCCATCTCCCAACTCCTATCTCCATGTCCCATCTCCCAACTCCTATCTCCATGTCCCATCTCCCAACTCCTATCTCCCATGTCCCATCTCCCAACTCCTATCTCCCATGTCCCATCTCCCAACTCCTATCTCCATGTCCCATCTCCCAACTCCTATCTCCATGTCCCATCTCCCAACTCCTATCTCCCATGTCCCATCTCCCAACTCCTATCTCCATGTCCCATCTCCCAACTCCTATCTCCATGTCCCATCTCCCAACTCCTATCTCCATGTCCCATCTCCCAACTCCTATCTCCATGTCCCATCTCCCAACTCCTATCTCCATGTCCCATCTCCCAACTCCTATCTCCATGTCCCATCTCCCAACTCCTATCTCCATGTCCCATCTCCCAACTCCTATCTCCATGTCCCATCTCCCAACTCCTATCTCCATGTCCCATCTCCCAACTCCTATCTCCATGTCCCATCTCCCAACTCCTATCTCCATGTCCCATCTCCCAACTCCTATCTCCATGTCCCATCTCCCAACTCCTATCTCCATGTCCCATCTCCCAACTCCTATCTCCCATGTCCCATCTCCCAACTCCTATCTCCCATGTCCCATCTCCCAACTCCTATCTCCATGTCCCATCTCCCAACTCCTATCTCCATGTCCCATCTCCCAACTCCTATCTCCATGTCCCATCTCCCAACTCCTATCTCCCATGTCCCATCTCCCAACTCCTATCTCCCATGTCCCATCTCCCAACTCCTATCTCCAATGTCCCATCTCCCAACTCCTATCTCCAATGTCCCATCTCCCAACTCCTATCTCCCATGTCCCATCTCCCAACTCCTATCTCCCATGTCCCATCTCCCAACTCCTATCTCCCATGTCCCATCTCCCAACTCCTATCTCCCATGTCCCATCTCCCAACTCCCTATCTCATGTTCCCATCTCCTAACTCCCCATCTCCCAACTCCTATCTCCCATGTCCCATCTCCCAACTCCTATCTCCCATGTCCCATCTCCCAACTCCTATCTCCATGTCCCATCTCCCAACTCCTATCTCCATGTCCCATCTCCCAACTCCTATCTCCCATGTCCCATCTCCCAACTCCTATCTCCCATGTCCCATCTCCCAACTCCTATATCCCATGTCCATCTCCCAACTCCTATCTCAATGTCCCATCTCCTAACTCCCCATCTCCCAACTCCTATCTCCATGTCCCATCTCCCAACTCCTATCTCCCATGTCCCATCTCCCAACTCCCTATCTCATGTCCCATCTCCTAACTCCCCATCTCCCAACTCCTATCTCCCATGTCCCATCTCCCAACTCCCTATCTCATGTCCCATCTCCTAACTCCCCATCTCCCAACTCCTATCTCCCATGTCCCTTCTCCCAACTTCTATATCTTTCATTGCCCATCTTTCAAGTCCCATCTTCCATGTCCTCCGACGTCCCTGATCTCCCAGTCTGGAGACTGCGGTGGCGGTGGTGGTGCTGACTGTACCTGTCCCTGCTTGGCTGGCGGTGGCGGCGTGTGTACCTGTCACTGCTTGGCGCGGCGCGAGGGCTCGGTGGCGGCGTGTGTACCTGTCCCTGCTTGGCTGGCGGTGGCGGCGTGTGTACCTGTCCCTGCTTGGCGCGGCGCGAGGGCTCGGTGGCGGCGTGTGTACCTGTCCCCTGCCTGCTGGCGGTGGCGGCGTGTGGTACCTGTCCCTGCCGGTGGCGGCGTGGTGTACCTGTCACTGCTTGGCGCGGCGCGAGGGCTCGGTGGCGGTGGCGGCGTGTGTACCTGTCCTGCTTGGCTGGCGGTGGCGGCGTGTGTACCTGTCACTGCTTGGCGCGGCGCGAGGGCTCGGTGGCGGTGGCGGCGTGTGTACCTGTCCCTGCTTGGCGCGGCGCGAGGGCTCGGTGGCGGCGTGTGTACCTGTCCCTGCCTGGCTGGCGGTGGCGGCGTGTGTACCTGTCACTGCTTGGCGCGGCGCGAGGGCTCGGTGGCGGCGTGTGTACCTGTCCCTGCTTGGCTGGCGGCGGCGGTGCTGACTGTACCTGTCACTGCTTGGCGCGGCGCGAGGGCTCGGTGGCGGCGTGTGTACCTGTCCCTGCCTGGCTGGCTCGGTGGCGGCGTGTGTACCTGTCACTGCTTGGCGCGGCGCGAGGGCTCGGTGGCGGCGTGTGTACCTGTCCCTGCCTGGCTGGCGGTGGCGGCGTGTGTACCTGTCCCTGCCTGGCTGGCGGTGGCGGCGTGGTGTACCTGTCCCTGCTTGCCTGAGCGATGGCTCGGTTGGCGGCGTGTGTACCGTGTCCCTGCCTGGCGGGCGGAGGGCTAGGTGGGCGTGTGTAACCTGTCACTGCTTGGGCTGCGGGGGCGGCGTGTGTACCTGTCACCTGCCTGGGGCGGAGGGCGGTGGCGGCGTGTGTACCTGTCACTGCCTGGCTGGCGGTGGCGGCGTGTGTACCTGTCACTGCTTGGCGCGGCGCGAGGGCTCGGTGGCGGTGGGCGGCGGGGGGGGGCCCTTCTTCTCCATCTCCTCGAGGTAGCCGAGCAGCATCGCCTGCCGCTCCTCCGGGATGTGCTCCAGCGCCGTGTACCTGCCGCCGACGAACAGCGTTAGGATCTTGATAATCATGATAATGCATATTTTCTTTTAAGGTAACAGGTAGGGCACACTAGCGACGCCAATTGATTTTATTTTTAAGCTACTAAACCGGATCTATTTTAAACAATTTCGGGGTTACAACCTCTCGGCAAACACTTATACTATTCTTTAAATAACCATGCACAAATACGCACTTAACATTTGTACGAGAAAAATTGATTCACGCTAAAAGTGGCCGCTTTTGGCGTACGCTTTAGGTGGTACGACTACAGTCGGGGAGGTGGTTTAGGATGGAGAAGGCTGCCGTCTCACCTGGCGTCGTGCTTGAGCACGTCGTGTATGTCGGAGAAGCACCTTAAATAGTCGGGGAGGTGGTTTAGGATGGAGAAGGCTGCCGTGTCACCTGGCGTCGTGCTTGAGCACGTCGTGTATGTCGGAGAAGCACCTTAACTAGTCGGGGAGGTGGTTTAGGATGGAGAAGGCTGCCGTGTCACCTGGCGTCGTGCTTGAGCACGTCGTGTATGTGCTGCAGCGCGGCGTCGCTCTCGCGCACGGCGGCGTGGCTCTTGTGCGTGATGGAGCGCGTCTCCAGCAGCAGCTGCCGCATCGCCGTCTTCGCGGAGCTCTGCTTGTCTCGCTGGTAGTCGCGGAACTCGCGTTCCATCTGTCCGATGACAAATCAATATTATAGTAATGTCAAACACTCGCCGCCCGCGGGGGCGTAAAATGTGGGACTGCGACAGCGATTACTAATATCTCTTTCACACTTATAGGTCTAATGGGGAGGTGTTGTGTAGCACTACACTCGAAATTGGTATTCAAGACCAAAAAAACTACGACAGACACGTCAGTTTCAAATATATCAATGTCACTTATGTCATTGTCAAATCAAGATTTCAGGTTTTTTCAACATTTTTGTTAATGCTTATTTTCTTAGTATAGGCTGGCACAATTCATGATAAGGATTTTCTCAAAAAACAGAAACCTAATGGACAACATTTCAAAATTGCTAAGCTCTGAAACAAAAAATACCATTTCTTTATTTACTTTTCCGCTGCGCGAATATATATTTATTAATTTTTTATATTGCTTATTTACTGAGAAAAAAAATAAAAACTAAAAAACGTAAGATGACGTCATCGGACAGCAGAATGTAAAATATTTCTTTGCCTAGCACATTATAGTTTTAAATTTACGAAATGCCAAACCCATGACATGCAACTGTCAAAAAAAAGACAACTTGTCAACGTTGAATGAATGAATGATGATGACAATGTTGACACTAGTATTATTTACCTTTGACAGTAGTACCTTTATTTTATTAAAACAATGATAAACAAAGGAATATCGCTGCATTCAGCCGTCCGATGACGTCATTTGGCGCTTACGTCTATTTAGAATATAAAGAATTTTAATAATTATTTTATGCATGAAAATGGACAAATTTTGAAAAAAGAAAAAATATGGGTCCGTTCATTTTATGTCTATTTTCATATCAAAAAACAATATGGACATGTTAAAAATATGAAATGTTGTCCATTACATGTTCATCTTCACCATCACTAATGTCAGAATCTCTGACTACGGAATCTGAGTCGGTCACTTGTAGAATAAAGTAAAACAACTTGTAGAATAAACTTGTGGAATAGAATCTTTGCCACGCCAATACATTTCATTCCTATTAGGGTCGTTCTTCTTTTTTATCGACAATGAGCCAAACTTACACATCAACATTTAACTTTTATATAACAGACTACAATTGATAAATAATATATCCTAAATATTCGTTAATGTACTATTTTACAGATGGACTATTACATGATCTAAAATTTAATTGATAAAGAATACCTTTTGATTAAAATGGACACCTCCGTCACGTCCCCCGAAATTAGTGCCATTTACACCTCTGTCACGCTTTATATATTTTTTACATACATAGTTAAATCATGCTAAAGTACCTACGAGGTGATAAAATAATGTCATTATTTCATGGTAAATTAGGAATATCTTGATGACATATATTTTTTATATAATTAATTACTTGATAAGTTACTGAGGACGGGCTTATTGTCGTAAAAAAAGAAGAACGACCCATTATTGTTTTAAAAATATTTATAGTATTTATATCGACACTACACTATATCCAAAACTGGAATTCAAGACCAAAAAATCTACTACAATGTTGCCACTGCAATAAAATTATCGCGACATAATTTGTTTATTGGTAATTTTAATTCTTTAATTTAAAGGAGTAATTTTATTTACTTATTTTTACATAAATACACGACACTTTAATAAAAACTTAATAATCCGTAATGTTTGGTAGAAAAGCTGGCATTGAGCTTGTGTCATTTCAGGTGTTAATAACATATGGTACAACATTTGAACTTACATGTTGTTGTTCGAGCAGTGAGGTGCCACCAAGTGATATTATAATATAAGAATCTTTTATAACACTGCTGTTGTGTGTTGAGTGAGTTGACACGTGAATAACTTGCTAGGACCTAAGAGAGTCTTAAAACCTGCGATTTTGTTAAGAGTAATCTCAGCAGAATCCATAGATCGATAAAACGCTGAACACCCCCGTTTTATTGAGTGACAGAGACTTTGACTGACTTCGTCTGTTGATTATCCACTTTGTCAAAATATCACTTGACCATTTTCCTTACGAGTTATTTCACTTATTAAAGCCTAAAATCTAAAACATGTGCAAAACTATACGAATTAATTACTGGAGTGGTGGAAACCTAATCATGAATTGTGCCAGCTTATACTAAGAAAAGCAGCATATAACAAAAAGGTTAACAACACCTGAAAACTTGATTTGACAAGGGTTTTGATATAAATGCAGAGTTTTCTTTCTCTGGGTGCTGATGATCATGCCAGCAGCTTTACCTTAGTCGCCTTTTACGACACCTCGGTAAGAGTGAGGGTGGCCTATTCTACTCTGCCGGGGACCACACGGCTTACTGTATATACCTACTGATATGGTGATAAACTACACTTAAACACTTCGATAATAATGAATGTAAATGCGATATGGGGCGCTGATTTCAACAGAAAAGCTACCTGTCATTTGTACATGCATCCGCGACATAATTTCACCTGTCACTTGGACAATAGTTATACACGGCCACCGGCCCAAAGGGTCAAATCGCGACTGTTCTTATAAATAAACTATCTCTTTGAGTGCCACAACAATAAAACTAACTTAGAACATGACAAATGCAATTTCGGGTTGTCAGCTTATTGTGCATATGGGTGGTAAACCTAATTAATGTTAAATACAAATAAATACAAATACAAACCATTTATTGCATTCATGTTGTGAATTACAGGTGTTGAAAATAATTAAGATTCAACATGAACCCTGTTAGGGCACAGCAATAACTTAAAAACTACTTATTCCTACATATACTTATTATTAAAAACAATAAAATTCTATATACAGTTTAACATATAATTTACAATTTTTAAGTAACACTATAATAACCTTTATCACAATATTAATAACAAAGTATTTAGGTAATATCAAAAAACTCTGAGAGCGAATAATAACTTTTTTCTATTAAACGTTTTAGAAACTTATTTTCATTTTCTTCTGATTTGATATAATTTGGAATGTTGTTATAGATTTTAACAGCCATGCCGAATGAACCCGATTTAACTAATTCTAGTGTAGTTATTGGCGGAGCTAGTTTGACCAGAGGTCGTAGGTTTTCGGGTCTTGAATGAACAGGAAAAAGGGTTTTATGTTTTTGGACAAACATGCTAAAATATATATTTCAATGAGGGTTAAAATACTTTCACTTCTAAAAAATTTGCAGCTTGCCATGACATCTATATTAACAATTATACGGAGACATCTTTTTTGCAATTGAATAGCTTATATGCATCTGTACTGTTCCCCCATAGTACTATTCCGTACTGCAACCACGAATGTGCATATGCATAATATGCACATTTGGCTGTTTTTACATCTGAAACTTTTTTTAAATTATATAATGCGTGGGTAAAACGGGATAGAGTAGAAAGGCCACCCTCACTCTTACCGAGGTGTCGTGAAAGGCGACTAAGGTAAAGCTGCTGGCATGATCATCAGCACCCAGAGAAGGAAAACTCTGCATTTATATCTAAACCCTCGCCAACCCGTCTGCCAAGCGTGGTGAGTATGGCAATTTAAATTCTAACTCCCCGTAAGGTCGTCCCCCGCGGAGTCGTATGCTGAATACGCCACTGCGGTATTTCCCCTGCGTCAACAAAAAAAAAACAATAATAATATTAAAAACCAAAGGATTCCCTCACCTGTGTCGAGTTGGTGTAGGCTGGCGCGTTGGCGTGTTGCTGTATCTGCGCGCGCACGTCGCGCCAGTGCGCCGTGCACGACACGTTCAGCTCTGCGAGCAACGCGCGCAGTTTGTCGCGTCTCTTCGTCGCCAGCGCCGACGTGTGTTGGCCGAACAGACGCTCCTGTGAATAAAATTAAATATTTATAAAAATAAAGTTTAAAAACTAAAACCAGACTACCAAAAAACACGCTCTAAAAAGTACGAAACAAGAAAACTGTCTCTGCTGAAATTATTATGCCGTATTGCCGTGGTCGTATGCCACATTGATTTTATTATATTATTATAATGAATCTGTTTTGCTACAATACGTGGCATACGACCATCAGTTGCTTACCGTCGACTCGTCTGCTACCTATATCTAAAAAAAATAGGCGCCCGCTCAGCATATTGCCCTGGTGTTGAGAATCGTGATGGTTGTTTTTGATCACCTTGATGTATGTATGTGGATTTGCATGTATTATATTTTGGTAGCTCCCCTTTTCTTCAGCTTGGACCGGAAGATGATGTATTAAAGAAAAACTGTTAATGCCTGTTGATGATGGTTTATTCTGCTAGTTTACAAACATGCTAAAAAAAATGAAGTGACATTTTTTTTGTAGAAGTCCTTTTGTCTATGACAGATCTAGTGTTGTCGCTGAAAATTGTCTTTGACAGATGTAGTGTTGTCAACACCTGGTCTTCCTGATCTGGCCGGCTAGGGCGCTGATTTTCAACGGGACCCAGTTAGAGGCCGCGCACTCAAAATTTGTAGCATACAATAGTACTAAGGAATGCATCTGTCAAGTATCTGAACGATGAAGTAAAAAGTTGACAAAAAAAAGAAATAAAATTTCTATTTAAGTGGCTACAATATCATGTGTTGTTGCCTGTGTCATAACACAGGCAACAACAAACACTTATTTAAGCTTATCGCACTTAACAATAGATGAGACAAAGAACATCATTCATATTCACCGAGTCACTGAGCAACGAGCATCAACTCTAGAGGAGTGCGACTCTGTTAAGCAGTAGTTAATAGATAAAACATGTAATTAGATACTTATTAATTACATTAATAAGTACAAAAACAATACAAAAAATGGTAAAATCCGCGACCTCCATTTTTACAAAAGAAGTAGGTACCTGCAAGATGTGCCTGGCGAGATTTTTTTTTTTATATGAGAGGTGGCAGATTAGCAGACGGATCACCTGATGGTAAGCAATTCCGCCGCCCATGGACACCCGTAACACCAGTCGAGTCACAAGTGCGCTGCCAACCATTCCCCTTCCCCCCATTGGGCCTCCGGTGACCTCACTCAAACGGCGAGACACAGCGCAGGCGCTGCTTCACGCCGGTCTTCTGTGAGGCAGTGGTATCACTCCGGTCGAGCCGGCCCATTCACGCCCTAAGCGTGGCTCTCCCACATTTCACACAGATCGCTAATGTGTTGCCGGCCTTTTTTTTTTAAAAAGAGTACGCTCTTCTCTTGAAGGTCCCTAAGTCGTATACTCCCGCAGCCAAACCGTTCCGCAGAACTGAGGTACGTTCAATGACGTACTACCAGTGCGGATAAAGAATGGGATCAGAAATGGCGGCGCATCTATTCACACACGCACCCCACGAGTGCGAGTATAGACGCAAATAGTGTGCGAGCGAGAAGTGGGGTGCGAGTATAGACGCAAATAGTGTGCGAGCGAGAAGTGAATAGATGCGCCGCTATTTCTGATCCCATTCTTTATCCGCACAGGTTGTAATTCATTGTAAAAATGGGACAATTTTTTTTATATATTAAATGGGTTTGCACTTGACCTCATTTCACCTGATGGAAAGTGACAATAAGGTCTAAGATGTAGCGTGCTTACCCAGAAGAAGCCTATTCACTCTCGACTTAAAGACACCCAAATTGTAGCCCTCTGGGAATACAGAAGCCGGCAAGTTGTTCCATTCCTTAGCAGTTCGTACCAAGAAAGAGGAAGCGAAACGCTTAGTACGAGCTGGTGGAGGTGGTGGAACTTGGTGGTTGAATCTTGCTAAATGTGTGTTACCTTGTCTTCCTTGGTGAGCAGCTCGGCCAGGCTGTACCGGTGGTCTTTCCGCAGCTGCTTCTTGGCCTCGCGCCACGCCAGGTCGGGGTTGCGCACCAAGTCCGCCAGCAGGGCGTTGAAGTGCTACACAAACAATTATATATACATCGTTATTTTTTAGGGTTCCGTAGCCAAATGGCCAAAATAGGAACCCTTATAGATTCGTCATGTCTGTCCGTCTGTTCGTCCGCCCGTAATGCACAGCCACTTTTCTCCGAAACTATAAGAACTATACTATTGAAACTTGGTAAATAGATGTATTTTGTTAACAGAATTACGCACGAGAGCACGAGAATTGGGCTCCTGGACCCCAATTCTCATGCTCGTGACATTAACTATCATACGACATACATCACTAAAACGTTTTTTTTTTATGGTTTTCGGGTGATATCCGCCATGTTCTCAAAATATCAAAGCGTGATAATTTTGTCATCATACGATATATAACACCAAAACAGTTTTTTTGTATAGTTTTCAGGTGATATCCGCCATGTTTTTTTTTTTCATATCGAAATCCCCAGAATTGGGGTCCTGATATGTAGCTCAGCGGCGATTACAATAGATAATTTTTTTTTTATTATGAACTGTAGGCTAACGCTTGACCACAATCTCACCTGATGGAAAGTGACGATGAGGTCTAGGATGTAACGCGTTTGCCTAGGAGATGCCTGTTCACTCTTGCCTTAAAGATGTCCAGATTGTAGTGGTCCGGAAAAACAGACCTTGGCAAGGAGTTCCATTCCTTGGCTGTCCGCATTATGAACGTGGAGGCAAATCGCTTCGTGCGGATAAGGGGTAAGTCAACAACGTATGGATGAAACCCCTCGCCACGCCTTGTTGTCCGCATTGATAGTGGTCTGAATAGGACCTGCATTGCCGCCCGCTTTGCGCATTTGCGGTAAATCAATCCAACTATCTATCTCCCTCACTCACCTGCACACACTCGTCGCGCTTGTGATACTCCCTCTCCTTGTCCCTGTCCCGCAAGCTGGTCGCGAGCGCCCTCTGCACCTCTCGCTCCCTCTCCTTGATCGACGCCTGCGCACGCGCCTCCTTCTCTTTCGCCGCGTTCTCCTCCTCGCTCGCCTCGCCGTCTTCCGCTGAAGGCTCCTCCGTCTCTTCCGTTTCCCGTGGTGGCTCCTTCTATTTGTGGTGAGGGATAATATTTTAACGGTAGCATCACAGTCGAACCAGGAAATGAGGGGCTACCGTAAATAAAAAATCCAAAAAACATTATATTATATTTAAATGTGGGAGAGCCATGCTTAGGCATGAATGGGCCGGCTCGACCGGAGTGATACCACTGCCTCACAGAAGACCGGCGTGAAACAGCGCCTGCGCTGTGTTTCGCCGTGTGAGTGAGGCTACCGGAGGCCCATAGGGGGGAAGGGGAAAAGGTTGGCAGCGCACTTGTGACTCCACTGGTGTTGCGGCTGTCCATGGGCGGCGGAATTGCTTATCATCAGGTGATCCGTCTGCTCGTCTGCCACCTCTCATATAAAAAAAAAAAAATATGGCTGTTTGGATCAGTGATAGTGAATGCTCCCTCTGGTGTAAGGGTCTCGTAGTCAGATCAATAATAAAAATAATAACATTTCTGAAAAGTCAGCAAATAGCTGTGATACTCAGCGTATAAAGAACATAATAATAATCCTCACAACATCTCATACGTTGACCTGATTCCGTACTAAGTAGCTTAAGCACTTGTGTTACAGATATTGACAGACAACAGAGGTACACAAATATATACTTAAATACATATATTACACCCAGACACTGAACAAACACAAGTGTTCATCGCACGAATGTTTGTCCAGGGTGGGGATCGAACCTACGACCTTTGGCGTAAGAGGCAGGGTCACTACCAATTGCGCCATCCGGTCAATATATGTTATGTTGTGAAATATTTATTATTTTATTTATTTATGGACGTAAGGTTCATGTAAAAAGTCTTTGATTTTTTTTTACAATGTCGGTGGCAATAAACCGTACAACTTTTAGAATCATCGTCAGCCCATTTAAGTCCCCACTGCTGGGGCACGGGCCTCCTTCAATCACATGAGGGGTAATTGCCATACTCACCACGCTTGGCAGACGGGTTGGCGAGGGTTTTGATATAAATGCAGAGTTTTCCTTCTCTGGGTGCTGATGATCATGCCAGCAGCTTTACCTTAGTCGCCTTTTACGACACCACGGTAAGAATGAGGGTGGCCTATTCTACTCTGCTGGGGACCACACGGCCACTTTTAGAATAAGAATATATTTTATAGGCGTAAAATATGGTTACATTTGTTGTTAAGGTGACGGGTAGGGCACAATAGTGACGGCAATCGATTTCAATTTTTAGCTCCTAAACCGGATCTATTTAAACAATTTCGGGGTTACAACCTCTCGGCAGACAATTACCTATACTATTTATTAAATAACCATCCACAAATCCCTGTATGCACCCGCGCCGTCGCTGCGAACCGGTTGATTACGCAGCTCGCAAACAATGTAGGTATACGGCGAGCGAACGACATCATTCATAGTTCCTCGCCTGATAAACAAGTTGCCATGGGATCTGCGGGACAGTTTGACACCTACCAATTTCAAACTTAAGCTAAGGGAATACTGTCTTAGCAATTGCTAGTACAGTTGTATAAAATATTGAACACTTATTTATTAGTGTCGCTCGAATTGCACTTTTAATTCCCAAAATATGGTTTTCAATAAATGATTGAGTATTGAATATAAGTTTGTATATAGCATAGCTCACGATAGCACAAGACAAACCTCTGTGGTTTAATGTGCAGTCTTATTATTGTACATGTATAATTTGTAATGTTACTTAATAATAAGTAAAAAAAAATGTTGGGTCCGTTTTTGTAACCACCGCCAAAAACGGCCACTTTTAGCGTGAATCAATTTTTCGCGTACACATGTTGGGTCCGCATTTGTACAAGGTTATTTAATAAATAGTGTAAGTGTTTGCCGAGAGGTTGTAACCCCGAAATCATTTAAAATAGATCCGGTTTAGTAGCTAAAAATTAAACCGATTGGCGTCGCTAGTGTTCGCATTTTGAGCCCCAATGACGGATATCAGTCCCAAACAATTAATACACTTTCTGAAAAGCGCAGGTTTTGGGACTGGAGCCCAATTCTCGTGCTCGTGATATTTATTATCATACGACATAATATCACAAAAACATGGCTTTTAGTATGGTTTTCAGGTGATATCCGCCATGTTTTCAAAATATCACGAGCACGAGAATTGGGCTCGTGACATTTATTTTCATACGACATATATCGCTAAAACTTTTTTTTTTGTATGGTTTTCGGGTGATATCCGCCATGTTCTCAAAATATCACCATGTTCTCAAGATATATATCACCAAAACATAGTTTTTTTTTGTATGGTTTTCAGGTGATATTCGCCATTTTTTTTATCCGCCATGGCGTCACAAGTGTGCCCTACCCGTCACCTTAAACGTACTTTTCAACTATGATAAAATCGATGACTCGAAGTAAAACCACTTAAGCTTAACTTCCGCTGGGGTGCGATGTGTCCGCAGTTACCTATATTAGTGGCCCGATCTCACGACCTCATTTTGCAAAGTGACAACTTTACCATTCATGAACCGATCATAAAATGTCAAAAAATGAGACACTGCTTGAAACAAAAAATAAATCTGCAAAAAAAAATCGCCTCTAAAAAGTGTAAAATAATATTTTTTACACTTTATACGCTTCAACTGAATAATTGAATGCTATATTAAATTACAAGATAGTATTGCGCGCCGACTTCAATAAAACCTTTTCTCGAATGTACTGTTATAAAACGTTATTTGAGGTAGGTATACCTATATAAATATAAATGTGTTGAATTATGAATAATAATATGTATGTGATGATACCCTTGATTTTTAAATTATAACGAATATTAATTTTATTTAAACCTATAGATATAATATGAGATATTTACACACTGGTACCTAATCCCAGTAGAACGCAATTGAAACTCTGTATTCTGTAAACCGACCTGTAACATTCGTTCCGTAAATAAAGAATTTTGTATTTGTATAAAGTGTAAAAAATATTATTTTACACTTTTTAGATCGTTGTTATTGAAGGCGGTTTTTTTTGCAGATTTTTTTTTCTTTCATACAGGATGTATCTCTGAACATTTGCATCCCATTAACCACGTGCAATACCAAAAATTCTGAACAAAATTTGTCCAATGATTCTTGGAAATTCTGATAAAAAATTGAGTCTGTAAAGTGTTCGACTAATATCTAAAACTCGTAGAACAACTGTTGTTGTGCACGGTTTGGTAGAATACTTGGTTTAAGGAATGTTATCTTCCGATACACAAATCCAGTATAAAAAAACACAAACCAATTATTTTTTTTTTATATATGAGAGGTGGCAGACGAGCAGAGGGATCACCTGATCGTAAGCAATTCCGCCGCCCATATACACCCGCAACACCAGTGGAGTCACAAGTGGGCTGCCAATCTTTTCCCCTTCCCCCCATTGGGCCTCCGGTAACCTCACTCACACGGCGAAAAACAACGCAGGCGCTGCTTCACGCCGGTCTTCTGGAAGGCAGTGGTATCACTCCGGTCGAGCCGGCCCGTTCATGCCTAAGCGTGGCTCTCCCACATTTTTATTTTATTTTATTGAAATATGACCGTGGGAGAGCCACACTTCGGCATGAAGGGCCGACTCGACCGGAGTGATACCACGGCCTCACAGATAACCGGCGTGAAGCAGCATTTTGCTGTTTCGCTGCGTGAATGAGGGTACCGAAGACCCAATCCGAGGGGGAAGGGTGGTTTAAAGGTAAGCAGCGCACTAGTGACTCCACTGGTGTCGAGGTTATCTATGGGAGTCGGAAATCCCATCATATAATCAAAAAAATCTTCTATTATTCTGTCTAATGACGGAAAAATGGAGGATGTTTTTGCATATCTGATCAGACAGAAAAATAGAGGATTTTTTTGCCGCCGTGTGGTGCCCGGCAGAGTAGAATAGGCCACCCTCACTCTTACCGAGGTGTCGTAAAAGGCGACTAAGGTAAAGCTGCTGGCATGATCATCAGCACCCAGAGAAGGAAAACTCTGCATTTAATCACCATCATATAAAAAATAAAATAAAACACAATACTATTTTACAATGTACGTGTATTCACATTAATGAACAATAAACCAAACAATACGGATAAAATCTATTTACAAAATACGAAATAATATACTTACAAGTAATTATTTTAACATTTGATTTATGTACTTAATTTCTGTAAGGCGTGTCTTTTATTGTTGTCCAAAGTCAATCTTAAATCTTTTTTTTTTTTGCAAGACCGGTATTTTCTCTTAACCCGACCAACTTATAAATAAATCCCACTACTAGTCGCAAGGCCAAAATTGGCTTTGCAAGATTTGAGCAAGAACGACACTGATTCTACGACCTTATGACAATAAGTGCGACAAACATGTTTGGCTTGGGGTAAAATACTTCAACCTTTTTAGGATATGTCAGTTTGACGTTTCTCTTTAAAAAAAAAAATCAATTCACGCCTGTCATATGCATATGCACTCGCCAAGATCCTTGTTTCACTGAAATTAACTTGCGAGACTGAACCGAGGCCAAAAACAAGACCAGTAATGACGCAAGATTGTGTTGTGAAGCGCAGACTAGTGGAAACAATCATACCGACACACCGCTGATGATATACATTATGCGAGGAAAATATCGGGTATGTACACATTAAATGAGTACATATGCTCGCGAACCAAATCGACTCAGGACCAAATTTTCATACAAACATGCCAACTTCGGATTATAAATATGAAAGTATATGTGCTTTAGTGATAATTTTAATGTGAATCGATGTCAAAAATGATCTTATAGTTCATCGTTTAACAAGCCTCCTGAAACATGCCAATTTTCTTGAAATTAGGATTGAGCAAGTTGTTTGTCTTCCTCCATGCAATATTATGGGGTGCGAAAATCAACCACAATTTCTTTTTTTTTTTAAGAAATCAGTACGTTTGTATAATCTGTTAAAATAATTAATTGAAATTTGAACACTTTTGAAATCGATCCAAGGGTTGCGGATTCGATCCCCGCACAGTACAAACATTTGTGTGCATGAACATGTTTTGTTTGTATTGGTCTGGGTGTTTTCTATGTATTATAAGTATGTATTTACATAAGAAAAGTATGTAATCCCACTGTTGATTCTGATATCCGTAACACAGGTGCTTGAGCTACCTATCTCGGAGTCAGATCAATGTAATGTAATGTTGTGAAATATTTATTTATCGATTTATAATAAAATTATCTCTAAAGAACCAAAGAGAGAAGCCTTGGATAGATCACGGTGGCGAACAACTGGAGAGGCCGTCCAGCAGTGGACTGCAATAGGCTGATGATGATGATGATATCTCTAAAGCACAGATACCTTCATATTCATAGGCTTATGAAATTAATACATATATTTGTATCAAAATTAGGTCCTGAGTCGATTTGTTTGTATTAGTCTCACACTTAGACAACACTCTTAATTGAAGATGAAATAAAGTTAACCACGATTCCCTGTCAAGGCATATTTTAGAGTCCGCGCCATCAAAGAAATCCAGACATTCATATTTGAGCTTTATTCCTATATCCACAAGCTCCATTATTACAAAACGCGGTTAAGAATAATTCCGGAACAAATACCGAACCATTTAATGTTGCGTTTTGGAACGGGATGGCACCAGCTTTAGTACGGTAATAACTTTTGATCGCGTTCTGTAAAAAGTGGAAGGAATCTCAAATTTGCCAGTGATGACACACGGAACCGAAACGTGGTCGCTTACGATGTTAAGGAGGCTCAAAGTCACCCAGAGAGCAATGGAGAGAGCTATGCTCGGAGTCTCCCTGCGTGATCGTATCAGTAAATGATGAGATCCGCAGGAGAACTAAGGTTACAGACATAGCCCATAGAATTGCATGCCTCAAGTGGCAATGGGCAGGGCACATAGCGAGGAGAACAGACGGCCGTTGGGGCGGAAAGGTCCTCGAGTGGAGGCCGCGTACAGGAAGTCGCAGCCGTGGCGCCCCCCACAAGGTGGACCGACGATCTGGTGAAGATCGCGGGAATCCATTGGATGCGGGCGGCACAGGACCGATCTTTGTGGAGAACATTGGGGGAGGCCTATGTCCAGCAGTGGACGTCTATTGGCTGAAATGATGAATGATGATGATAATCTCAAATTTTAGTTCCGTGTTTTTCCGCGGGACTTCCTTCGTTGCGCGGACTCTGTTTAACATTATAAAAATGTTCCGTCGTACCAAAAGTTACAAAAAATCTCTTATACTATACTATTTATTTAATACTTATACTTAACTTTTGGGTCTGCTTTTGTACTCGAAATTTGAATTACCGACGGCAACTTATGGCGTTAATCCAAATTTCGAGTGCAAAAACAAATTAAAAAGTAATGCACAGTTATTAATTTTATTAATTAATAGTATAAATGTTTGTTTAGCGACTGCAGCTCCGAAATTGTTTAAAATAGATCAGGTTAATGCTAACAATTTTAATCGATTGGTGTCGCTAGTGGGGTACACCCTTCACCTTAAGGCGACGGGTAGCCCTAAATAGCGACACCATTCGTTTTTAATCGTTAGCAACTAAACCAGATCTATTTTAAACAAATTCGGGGTTACAACCTCTCGGCACACACTTATACTATTTATTAAATAACCATGCACAAACATTTTGGGTCCGTTTTTGTACGCGAAAAATTGATTACTGCCAAAAGCGGACACTTTTAGCGTGAATCAATTTTTCACGAACAAATGTTGGGTCCGCATTTGTGCATGGTTATTTAATATATAGCATAAGTGTTTACCGAGAGATTGTAACCCCGAAATTGTTTTAAATAGATCCGGTTTAGTAGCTAAAAAACTAAAAACGATTGGCGTCGCTAGTGTGCCCTATCCGTCACCTTAAATAAAAAGCAATGTAATTGAATTTTATTCGTCATCGCTATTGTGTGTCCCTCTTGATGTATTTGACAGGCAGTATTTGCATTTATTATACACGATGCTATTTTGACCGGACCCCGAGCTCCGAAGCGACTGCTTGGGACGCATCCGGGACAAAACGTAAAATGATGTCGTTATTCTAATCACATAATATTTTTATGTTGTGAACAGGCGTATCAGTAAATAAATGACATTCCTTATCCATACTTTAGAACACATTTTATTAGAGATGCAACGATATTATATAACGATACCAATACGAATGACGAAGCATAAGCAAAGCACTGAATATTGGAAAAGACTACTTCGACTAGAACAGTCTAAGGCGTTGATACAGGCGTTCGATCAGAGACGAGCTGTAGAAATAATAAAACTGAGTAGAGGACATGTTAGGGCACTCACTCGGACCCTCCCAGGGCACTGCAAATTAAACAACCACATGCACAACATGGGCTTTTCAGATACCAAAATCTGCAGGTTCTGTCGCGAGGACGAAGAAACGATTATCCACGTCCTCGGCGAGTGCATAGCGCTGCACCGCTGCAGAAGCCGACACCTAGGAGGACACATGATCTCAGCAGACGAGATCAAAAGCTCCCCCATCAGCTCCATCCTCGGGTTTATCCTGGAACTGGAGCTACATGAGGTGCTGTAATAGGTTATGGGGCTGCCACAATAGATCATCTACTGGTCGCAGTGGCTATGAGACGCAGGGCTCACCCCATTTCTAACAAATAATAATAATAATACGAATACATCGAAATGGCCAATGCGATAACGAATTACGATACGAATGCATTACGATATTTGTTTAATAGCATTTTGATGAATTTATTTGATCAAGCTTTGTTGTATGTTATTGTAAGACTATGTAAACATAAGTAATAACACCAATCAACGTTTAAGGTGACGGGTAGGGCACACTAGCGACGCCAATCGATTTTAATTTTTAGCTACTAAACCGGATCTATTTTAAACAATTTCGATCCGGTTTAGTAGCTAAAAATTATAAAACGAATGGTGTCGCTAGTTAGGCTACCCGTCGCCTTAAAATCACGAATAAACAACGATGTTTGTCAATTTATCGGCAAAGGAAAATAAACATAACCTAACCGCATTCCCGCTTAAAACTGTCAATGCCAAAAGTGACGGATGCGTTCAGAAATTGACGCGTCGTGCGTTTTGATCCACATGAAACTGTAAAATTAAAAAAATTTAAAAAATGTATCGTATAAATATCGTATCGTAATATTTACGATAACGAATGATCGGTTAAGTGTATGATAATCGCCGATATACGATTATCGTATCGGTTCGTTGCATCTCTACATTTTATTTATACATCCTATTTTCAAATAAAGCAAAAGAGAACCCTTTTTTTTAATACCAGACAAATTAGATTGAACGAAGTGTTTTTTTTATATACATTTACAAAAATACAAAGTACAACACATCGTATATAATAAATCGTTAAACCGACGTTCACATATTCTAATTATAACCTAATTAAAATTATAATTTACAAAATTTTGTTCAATATGTACAATGTCCAAAATGACGGATGAACAATTTTATTATTACAAAGTTAAATAATAATAAACACAATAATAACTATTATTATATTACATCTATCATAAACGCAACTCAATAAATCAAGTAGTACGAAAAAATAGGTAGGTATCTTACCTACAAGGAGACATTTGAGGCGCGTGGCGAAAAACGGAACTAATGCCGTCTCCTTATATAGGGTATCCCTATATAAGGATATAGGGAGATTTCATTATTTGACATTTTTCTACCGATGCAGCAATGGCTGTTGTCATGCACAGAGAAAGGAGACGGTTACTTTTCTGAGTAACTCTTTGGAACGAAAATTAGAAGAATCTTATGTATTGACGGATAATATCGTATGTATCCGTTGAAATATAAAATCATAGTCTATACTCACAACTAGAATTCAAGACCAAAAAAGCTACTACAGTGTTGCTACTGCAGTAAAATGATCGTACAATAGTATATATCTATTTTCTAACAACATACGCCGACGTAATTTATTTATTGGTAATTTTAATTCTATAATATAAAGAAGTAATTTTATTTACTTATATTTACATAAATACAAGATGCTTTATTAAAAACTTAATCATCCGTAATGTTTGGTAGAAATGCTGGCATTAAGCTTGTGTCATTTCAGTTGTTAATAACATTTGAACTTACATGTTTTTGTTGCGTGCTGTGAAGTGCCGCCAATTGATATTAATATAAGAATCTTTTTTTACACTGCTATTGTGTGTTGAGTGAGTTGATACGTGAATAACTTCGTAGGACCTAAGAGATTCTTAAAACCTGCGATTTTCTTAAGAGTAGTCTCGGCAGAATCCATAGATCGATAAAATCTCGGTCTCGCGAGTTTGGCGTTTCTGTAAACCCTGCAAAGTGCCAGTCAATTATCATAGGTAGCTCGAGAATGCTCGCAAAAATGAATACTGATGATCTGCCCTCCGTTCAGTTCGACGGAACAACCATCCCATATTGTTCTTCCGTACGCAACTTGGGCCTCTATTTGGACTCAACTCTTAGCTGGACTGTCCACATCGCGGAGGTAAGTCGTAGAGTGTTGGCGTGCCTGAGAGGCCTGTACCGCTTTAAATTCTTTCTTCCTTTTACCACTAAGCTTATGCTGGTTCAGTCTTTAATCATTCCCATTATTGACTACGCTGACGTCTGTTATTCCGATCTCACTTGCACCCTTACCGACAAACTTGATCGTCTTCTCAATAACTGCATTCGTTTCATCTTTGGACTCCGAAAATACGATCATGTCTCTGCTTTCCGTGATCGCCTCAAATGGCTCCCCATACGTCAGCGTAGAAACTGTCGAATACTCTGTTTTCTCTTTAATATCCTCCATAACCCACTTTCTCCATCTTATCTCAAGGATCACTTCCAATTCCAGTGCCAGTCTCATGATCGTTCTCTCCGTTCTGCAAACCAACCTGCGTCTTTACATCCCGCGACACCACACCTCGTTCGTTACCAACTCTTTCACCGTGCGGGCAATACGGCTTTGGAATTTACTGCCTATTAATATCAAAACCTCACTGAATAGGCATTCATTTAAGAAAAGGGTTCGTGAGCATTTTTTGACATCTAATCTTTCCGCATGATTTAATTGCTTATATGTATATAAATAACATTTTATATGTAGTATTTTTTTTTCCTATGTATTTTACTTTTTTTTGTTTTTAGTTAGC
Source organism: Marasmia exigua (assembly GCA_019059595.1). Classification (NCBI taxonomy): domain Eukaryota; kingdom Metazoa; phylum Arthropoda; class Insecta; order Lepidoptera; family Crambidae; genus Marasmia; species Marasmia exigua. The sequence continues at coordinate 10,449,127 of CM032490.1, forward strand.
AGCATATATTGTATTTATTTAAAATGTACTTATTAATAATATATTTATTTAAATATATTTATATATGTAGGTATGTATATAGTTTATAATGTAGTTATTTAATATTAGTATTTTTTTTTCTCCTTACTAGTAACTACAAATTTTCCTTTCGCCGCACCACTGCACTTTCTGCATGACCCAAAGGTTGACTGGTAGAGAATGCTTCTTGGCATTAAGTTCGCCTTATTGTATCAAAATTTGTGCAATAAAAGTTTAAATAAATAAAAAATCGCTAAACACCCCCGTTTTATTGAGTGACTGAGACTTTGACTTGACTTCGTCTGTTGATTATCCACTTTGTCAAAATATCACTTGACCATTTTCCTTATGAGTAATTTCATTTATTAACGCCTAAAATCTGAAACATGTGCAAAACTGGACGAATAAATTACTAGAGTGGTGGAAACCTAATCATGAATTGTGCCAGCTTATACTAAGAAAAGAAGCATATAACAAAAAGGTTAGCAAAACCCGAAAACTTGATTCGACAATAACATATGTGACATTGAAAGATTTGACGGTGACGTATCTGTCGTAGTTTTTTTGGTCTTGAATTCCAGTTTCGGGTATAGTAAATTTTTCATAATATATTTGTGAGAATAAGTGTTTCATAAACCGCATTTTATTTATTTCGTGGACTCTATGGTAATCAAAAGCACTGATTTCCTAATGTAAATAGTAGAATTTAAAAAAAATAATATAAAATAATGGGATAACTTTCCAATATAAATAATGTGAGGATGTAACGTTCAATACGCTTTATAGATTACAAGTCTTTTTTGCCGGCTGCTTTTCAGGGGATATTTATTCCGTCTCCTTTCAGCTATTGACGAAAGTCTGGCCGTCGCAGGCTCTCGCTCTATAATTCCTAAGAAAATAGCATAAATTCCAATATTTGCCATCGCTCAAAACTACGCCTTGAATTGTATTTGATATTTTGTAAGTCAGTTCTCCAAATAAATTAATCATAACAAGGGTTCGGCGATCTCTAATTAGAGGTACATACTTTGGGGTCAGACCAGGTATGTCATAGTATCTAATATAAAATTTAAATAAAATTGACTTCAAGAAAACCAAAAATAGACTAGGTAGTCTTTTATATAGGATCGCGTACCGCTTATTCCATTGATGTCAATTAAAAGTTTAAATCATAATGCATGTCGACATTGCCCCAATATAGAGGTTAGGCCTGGGGCTAACTTAATAAATGGGGCCAACTGGATAAACCAGTAACATAATATTATTTTTTTGCGTTGAATAATATTTTATATTGACTGACTAAAAATGCTCGTGCATTCGATTCCCATTTTGAAAAAATATTCAACTGAGGAGGACTTTTATTTGTTCAGTGTCTGGGTGTGAGTGATATTTATAAGTATATATTCGAGTTGTGTTTCGTAGTCTGATATAGGTACGTAACACAAGTAAGAAATCAGCTCAATGTCTGAAATATTGAATGAATTTACTTATTTACTTGGACAACGGACATTTATAACCTCTACTTCAAAATGTTATTGGCATCTCTGTTATGGCCTAAATATTGGATATTTCATATCTTAGGTAGGTACAGTACAAGGAAATCCAAAAGATTGGCACTTGTGTAGATGCAAGTAAGGGAGGGAGAGTAAAATTACGTAACGCAATTTGGGGGGAGGGGGGTCTCGTAAAACGTTACCATGCGTTACAGGGGCGGGAGGGGGTCTTTCTTACAACACATTACGTAACATTGTTTCTTTCTTTGAATAAAAAAATAGGTTCATATTTCACGAGAAATCCCTAGATTGTATTGTACGCTATTTAATGTTGTTTTCGTTTGTGTTTATGCAGAAGTACATTGCTGTTGTCGGTGTTATTAATGCGAGTTCATAGCGTTCATACTGTGATGTCCTCAAAAGAGGAAGATTTTTACCAAGGATAAAAACTATTACATAACTTTTTGCGACTTTAGGGTAAAAATGATTACTTGAGTGTTACGTGACGTTTATAGGGGGGGAAGGGGGGTTACAGAAAAACGTTACGGTGCGTTACAGGAGGGGAGGGGAGGGGGGTGTCAAAAATCTTCAAAAATTGCGTTACGTAATACTTCCTCCTATAAAACGCTCCCTAACACGTTGTATACAATTTTATTTTAGCTCAAGAGATTCAATTTTTGTCGTTGTAAGTAAAAGTGTTATCTTTGTAAGCTACTTACCTCAATTTATTATCAAATGAAAAAAAAGTATTATATCACCAATCTATCAAAAAATGGACGTTTCAGATTTCCCTGTACTGTAAAATCTGTATACCGGGCTTCTTAGTATTTACTCTCTGTATAATTATTAGTACGTCTGGGCACCTCATTCCTATTGACTATAGTATTATCTATGCCAATATTCACACGCGAGTCATCATCATCATCATCAGCCCATTTAAGTCCCCACTGCTGGGGCACGGGCCTCCCTCAATCACATGAGGGGTAAATGCCATACTCACCACGCTTGGCAGACGGGTTGGCGAGGGTTTTGATATTAATGCAGAGTTTTCCTTCTCTGGGTGCTGATGATCATGCCGGCAGCTTTACCTTAGTCGCCTTTTACGACACCTCGGTAAGAGTGAGGATGGCCTATTCTACTCTGCTGAGACCACACGCGAGTCCCCAATTTAATATTTCCGGTGAAAAATAGACTATTTACAAATCAGTTGCCAGACGTACTTAAATGTAACATAAATAAAAAATACTCACATACATTTGAATAAGACAATATTCGACCAAAAATATATTTCAACACACTTTTAAGTCTTTTGCGTCCAAACGATCGACATCGACACGCCATCCTAATATTGACAAAAATGTTCAATATTCACTCACGTTAGAACAAACCATTTCTGCAAACATTCATATCTCTCCAACAATATTCCAGATTCGCAAAATATTTTTTTTACCAGATTAGTATCAGAGACCGTACCTGGGAAGGCCAGTTGGTCGTCCAAGGTACCGCTAAAAAGATGAGGTAAAAAATTATTTGAATGTCGGAAGATAGATGGAAGCTTTTATTATCAAAGGACGATAATTATTGTCACATGAAGACGTAAAAAAAAACTAAAAATGGAGAGATACGAAAGTAAGCCCCACTTTAAACCGTGTCACGTCTTAATCGCTTGAAAAAAACGTTCATGAAACACTATTCTTTTTCGCTCTTCTTCCGTCTTCTCTTCTCCGTCTTCTCAACCTTCTCCGTCTTTTCCGTTTTCTTCTTCTCCGCCTTCTTCTTCGACTTCTTATCTTCCGGTTCCGGCGATATGAATTCCTCCGGTCTTCGCTTCTTAGGCGGCGATTTTATTAACTTCTTCTCTGGAGTAGGTTGGTCTTTTTCACTCTGATCTTTTTTGGAAGACCTCAACTGTTTTGGCGACAGTTCCTTCTCTGGCGTTGTGCATTTCGATTGGACAGATTTGTCAGACGCGGTGGAACTGTCCTGTTTCTTCTTTCTTCCTTCCTTTTCTTCCCCCGGGATGCCGAGAATCTCCGCCCACTGGTCAGGGGGAGGGGTCGGCTGTTTCCTCTCCTCTTCTGTTTCGCCTGATTTCTGTGGGGCAAACGGAGTGTGGCGTGTTTTCAAATAATTTTGGACCTGATAGCTATTGTGATAATGACGAGAACTGAATTGCGTAACAATTTTTTGTGTATTTGTAATTTTTAACTGTCTTATCAATTAGACTTCCAACTGGTTATTTTGTATGCGAAAGTAATAAGGACTTTTAAAGTTCTTTGAGAAAAATAGCAGTATAATACAGCTGGCGACAGAAGTTTTATTTTTGTCGTCGAAGTAACTGTTTACGAGCGTATAAAAATATATTTATATGATAAAAAAATTACGACTTGTCGTCAAAAATTCTCGTACTTATCACAATAACACTCAATAACTTTACCATTGAAATTGAAGCGAACCTGCATCGGACGTTTATGAAGTGACGGCCTTAGGTTAAAGTTTTTAACGTACAATTTAACATAAAAGATTCTTCGCGCATAAATTTAAGAATCAGTACATGCAAAATCAAATATTACTGTAGAACGTTCCGAAATACTGTATTTCTTCAATTTTTTGTTAGTAAGACAACAAACAAATTCAGATTTAAACGATGAATTTTTCAGTTTGCTTAGCAGCTAATATTAATATATTTTTTTTACTTTCAAATAAGAAAAACAATATGCTACGCTGACATCACTCCAAGTCAAACTTAATATGTAACAAATTGTTTTTTTTTTTCTAAAAAACACAAATAAAAACAACGTGTCAAAATTTAAATGGTGGGCTCATAACAAAGGAACCTCTTACCGCACAAATCTCAGACTGAACGTTGGTCGGTCGAATCTCCGTCAGCGCAGACAGCTGTTCAGAACGTTCTACAGTCCTAAGGCCGTGTGTCATATCTGCGGGGTCTATTCACGGCGGGCGTTGGCGCAAACTGGGGTGAGTACCCTTAACTAGTTTTAAACCCCTAAATTTATAAACCGTATTAAGGTGACCGGTAGGGCACACTAGCGACGCTAATCGATTTTAATTTTTAACTACTAAACCGGATCTATTTTAAACAATTTCGGGGTTACAACCTTTCGGCAAACACTTACACTATTTATTAAATAACCATGCATGTTGGGTCCAACGCGTATGCGAAAAATTGATTCACGCCAAAAACGGCCACTTTTGGCGTGAATCAATTTTTCACGTACAAAAACGGACCCAACATTTGTGCATGGTGAGAGTGGAGGTACACGGAAACGAACAGCTAATGAATCGAATTCAAATATTTTGACAGGCATTCATCCCATATGGACAGTGAAGGATGGCCAGGACAAAGTACGACCGTAAACATCAGTTTACAAACAAACGTAGTCAAAAATGTCCACATTAAGATAATAGACCCACCCTAAGGAAACATTTAGAATACGGTACATGACTATTTTTTTTTTATTTTTGCAATCAAAAGACCTCTCAATGATAGAAACATCGTTGAAAAAATCACTTGATTCTCATTTAAACCACCTGAGATATCACAACTTTAAAATCACATTATTTTGGGCAAACCCAAAACGCTCCCTACAAATGGCTACTAAGATGTGACGTCACACCTAAGTATTTTGTATGCATTTCATTTAAATTTTGTATGGTAGCAATATCAAATGTTTCGTTTATGTCAATGGTTCTATTATAATAATTGGTGCAAATTGTATGGGTTATTTAATGGTATAATTATTTTTTAATAATTTCATAGTTTTAAAATGGACTTGCCCATGAATCTTTGAATGACCATAAAACCGGCTAGACGTAATATTTTTAATTGAGAATTTTTGCTATTGGCACATATTGACCTATATTTTGATAAAATATTTATATTTTGTAAAACCTTGAGCTTAGTCATATACCCTATTAAGTTGACGGGTAGGGCACACTAAATTTTTAGCTACTAAACCGGACCTATTTAAAACTATTTCGGGGTTACAATCTGTTGGTTATAAACACCTATACTATTTTTTTAATAATTATAGTTAACTGTTTGGTGTGCTTTTGCACACGAATTTTGGATTACCGCCAAAAGTAACCGCTTTTGGCGTGAATCAATTTTTCGCGTACTAAAACGGACCCAACATTTGTGCATGGTTAATTAATAAATAGTGTAAGTGCTTTCCGAGAGATTGTAACCCGGAAATTGTATAAAATAGATCCGGTTTAGTAGCTAAAAATTGAAATCGATTGGCGTCGCTAGTGTGCCCTACCCGTCACCTTAAACGAAAGGAAACCTGAATAATATACATATAAGCAAGCCCATGTTTTTTTTTGAAAAGCAGAGCCTTTTGATATACGTATTTTGAACTGAAAAGGAGACTATCCTCTTGGTATTTAAAACTATATTTGAGAATAAAGACATATTTTTCGATATTTTTGCAACCCACCCCAGTTTACACCAACGAGTGCGTCCGATGCAGGCGCATTAACGCCAGGTCCTTAGCTTATGGCTATCTTCACACTCCGTCTGCCTCCACGCGATTAACGGACCGCTGCAAATAACACTCAACATACAAGGGAATAAAGTACAGAACCCCTTTGTCGGAAAATTCAAACTTAAAAGTGACGGAATAAGGTTTGTTAATTAGCTAACGGGTCGGTAAGGTTTTTTCTCAAACCTCTTGATCCAGTTGCTCTAGTTCTCCTGCCTATTGTTTGTGAAGGTCAGACGTCAGTCGCGTCATTGTAATTACTAGAATTCTTAAATTCTGGATCATGGTCCCACGATCGTAAATGGTAACCGCCGTTCATAGATATAAACAATGCTGCGGCACAGTCAAGCCGCTGCCTAACGAAGAAGAACTATTTTCAAACCTTGTTTAAAAAAATAACTTTCTAAACTAAGTTGCAAAATTGTATTAATTTTGCATGTCGTTCAATTCTGTACTTTATATCTCGTGTTACCATTATAATATCACTTCACAAACACTTGACGCGTTGACGACGTGGGGGATAGCCCCCGCAGATCATGACAATCGGCAAAAGGCATGCGCGGCAGAAACAAATATTTAACGTGTCAAAGCGACCCCGATTTGTAGACCTTAAACTTTTGTAATAGGAATTGTAGTTGTAACATACTGTGCCATACAAAATAAATGTAAAATGTCACACGTATTGTCGAATTACATAGACACCTGGAATGAGGTACTCATTTGCAATAGGACATTTTAAAACGGAGCCACATAAAATAGTAATACGGGTTTAACAGAAACGAAAAAATCCCGTTCCTGTATCAATTCAAAAATGGAAGAGGGCTCTTTTACTTTGGGGATATTCTAACTTTTATCAAGTAAATTGGGGACATATAAACTTTTATCAAGCAAATTTGGGTACAAATTCATAAATGAATCAAGTAATTTGGGGAAAAAGAAATAGAAAAACTGCTTTGGAAATCCTACACAACAACATTTTTGGGGACATCCAGAAATACGAACTTTTACATTTGCGGGCACTTTGATAATGAACAATAAAATGTTGGCCAAAGACGACTTAATCCACAGAAGGTAAATAAATAAAACAACGCAATTATTTTATTTACACATATAATTCTTCACCTCGTCCGAAGCAGGTTCACTTCACAATAAAGTGCGTAGGCTCATTTTATTGAGTAGAATGAGAAATGTAGGCAAAAAAAATCGCAAATCTAGCCAGCTAGAAAATTAGCTCTAAAATGGATTTTTAACTGTGCGGACTGAACTGACAGATACAATTTTTTCCCAATGCCTTTTGATGTTTCGCATTTGCAAATGGGTTCAAAATGTATTGGAATTTGAGATAGACATCTGTCAGTTTTATTCGCATAATTAAAAACCAGAGTATATGTTTAACAAGCTCTAAGGAGGTTGACTTTGAAATTTTATTTACTAAGTCTTAAGATATTTTTTACTTCCCATTGGCATATTAATATATTCTGATTAATTTTATCAAAAACACAAATAAAATCAAAAAAGACAATAGTTCCTTTGTGTGAATAATTTCACACCTTTTTTTTTAAATAAAGGCACTTACCTCCCCCTTCTCCTTCTTCTTCTTGCTGTCCTTATCCTTATCCCTCTCCTTGTCCTTGTCTCGCTCCTTGTCTTTCTTCTCTTTCTTGCTGCTGCGTTCTCGTTCTGGAATAAACGGTTTGCTTATTCGATTTATGGGGACATCCCGACATTTACTTTACACTACTTTTTTCAAAACATATTTTTTTCATTACTTTCATATAATTTTATCGATGAGAAAGAGTATAATGAAACAGGTCATCTAATAGTAAAATAAATTTGTCATTTTGCCTTGGACTTAGGTAGTGGTAGATATTCGCAGATCAATGGTAGGTAACTCAGTGAATTCAGGCATTAATTGGTAGAAAATATTATGTTATCAAAATAAATACCAATTGCAAAAAAAAAACATTAAAAATTTAGCTTCTCGCTGGTTTTATGGTCATTCAAAGAATCATGGGCAAGTCCATTTTAGGTATTCCATTGAATACACGCCGCGCCTTATTTTGTCAACTTTTAATTTCAAGTGAGAGAGAATATAGTTATGCTTATGAACGATAGAGGGAGCTCTTCAGCTTTCCTACAAATAGCTTACGATACACATACGCTACGATTCTTCGAACAGTTTGTGCTAGCCTTTTTGGAACGGCCCCCGATACGTGCCCAAGTCCCCATCTAGCCCCCTAGCCCTAAGCCCGCTCTTGATAGCAAATTGAGCCTTCTTGCTCATATTGAATATGAGCAATATTGCACCACCTACCCTTCTGTTTGTTGCTGTCTGGTAGAAATTAAGTTTCTGTAATGCCTAGTTTTTTTTTAATTGTGTTTTTTTTGTGCAATAAAGTATATATATCTGACGATGTGAGGGCGGTCCACTAGTCGCGGCATACGCCCTGTCATTATAACGATGAGCCGTCTCGCTCGCACTATATCGGGACAGCGAGACTGGTTTATTTTAGCTATTTTCATAGTCTGATGTCATATGGTCTACTACTGTGGGGATCCGGTGCTGACTTACAAGCCATCTTCATTTTGCAGAAGAGGGCCATCCGTGCCATCTACGGTCTTAGATCACGTGACTCACTCAGAGAAGTATTCAAGGAAATCAATATTTTAACCGTATCATCTCAATACATTTTTGATTGTATTATGTTTGTACGCAAGAACTTGCACCTTTACTCGCAAAAATCAGATTTTCATAGCTTTAACACAAGAAATAAACATAGGCTTGCTGTTCCAAATCTAAGACTTCATAAAATTGGAAATTCATTTGTAGGATTGAGCATTAGAATGTTTAATAAGTTACCTCAAAATATTATTGATTTACCGGTACATAAGTTTAAGTTGCATGTAAAAAACTGCCTAATGCAGAAAGGCTACTATAAAGTAGACATGATTATTTTAATGATAAGGATTCCTGGACATGTTGATCTCTTCGCCTGTCCTCAAATGTATAATATTCATTTCATAATTTAACTATGACGATTTATGTAAACGATACTGATTATGAGCATTTGTATGTAAATAATGACACTTGTAATCATAATTTGTATAAGAATGAAAATTGTAATAGCCATATTATTTGAAAAGAGTAACTACTGAGTTTTTTGCTGATTCTTCTCGGTAGAAATCGACATTCCGAATCAGCGGTAGATTACATAATATTTGACATTCATAAATGTTCTGTATGGACTTAAATTGAATAAAGACATTTTTGATTTTTCACCCACTCACCCTTCTCTTTCCCGTCCTTGTCCTTCTTCCTCTCCTCTTTGACAATCTTGCAGTACTCTCTGAAGTAGTCCTCCCTCACGGAACTGCTCTCCACCGCCTTGTACCGCGGGTCGGAGTCCACTTTCTTCTTAACCTCGCTCCACCTGAGGTGGCGGTCCACGGACTTCTCCTTGAGGAGCGCGATGAATTCCGCTTTCACCTAGAAAAGAATGCCTCGTCACTAAGGGGTAAGAGCCGGCGCGGTTGTTGGTCCGTGTTGCGGTTGGTGGTTGGTGATGATTATTTTTTAACCCCCGACGCAAAAACGATTATTATAAATATTATAGTAATTCGAATTGGTGATACGTTAATCAGCAAGTGAAGCAAGGAGTATACCTAATAAATATAGGTCTGTAATTAAATTAATTTGTAATGATTAAAACTAATCTATTTTTTTAAACTCTGTCCCTATTTCCGATCAAAAGTTATTTTTGATATCCTGCTTTACCTTTTAAATTATTTTCCTATTTATTATCCCCCCCTCCTAATCTTTGAATCCTACCCCTTTGTTTGAAATAAGTTTAATTTTAAATGTCGTGACAGCCTGTAAGAGAATCTGCACTTAGCCTTATTATAGTATTTAAGCAAATACAATGTAATTAGTGTTAGATTTGTTGGTTGTCCTTAATAAATGAATAAATTTGAAATTCTAAATCCTACTATAATCCGCGAAATCCTACATTGAAAAATTACGCCCCCGTTTAAAATATTACCCCTCTCTTTTTTAATCGTATACTATCTTTGAAATATTACCTCTATCTATGAAACCCTACCATTTGAAATCCTACTTAAATGTTTGAAACTAAACACATATTTTTATCTTACCCCTAGCTTTGGAATCTTACTCCAATCTTTTGAATCCTACCCTGATTTTAAAAACCTACACCTACCTTTCAAATCTTACCCCTAATTTTTAAATGTTACCCCTCTTAATATAACTCGGGAATATGTATTTTTTAAATAACATACTTGGACATGAAAATTAGAACATTATTTTAAGAAAGAAAATTATCGCATAGCAACCACCGTGGCAACGACCAACCGAAACACAAAACCTCATAGCTGCTCCGAATAACATAAAATATCCTGAAAGAAACGACATTCATTAGAAGCTGAAAAGAGACGGAAACACATTAGAACCTGTGGAGGGAAAGAGATATTAGATCCTGAAAGAGAAGATTGATTAGTTGACGATTGGATGAGAATAAAAGTGTTAAATATGTTTTTTTTAATTTGCCATCGTCATTCTTATATTTATTTTATTATATTAAACACAAAACATTCATTTAAATAAAGAAAATCAATTATATTATTGATTAGTTTTTTAGATTTTCGCGTTGCATTATAACTATAATGTATCAATACGGGGATTAACACGATATTTATTATGTGAAACAACATTGTGTACTCGCATATTTGGCTCGTCGTTTCGGCTACGTTACAGCAGCCGTGGTCACGAGCGGACTCATTGTTGTTTCACATTATAAATATCGTGATAATTCCCGTCTTGATACATAATAGTTATATTATTGCCTGTTTTACTTTTGGAATGTTTAAAGAATTAAAAGATTTTACTCCCGAAACTGTAGTGTGAAATGCAACTGCTAGATGGCGTAAGCATCAATTGAAATACTTCTAAGTACGATTCTAAGAGTTACGTTACATTAAATTCATAATCATGGCATTAAGTTGGGTCGCCTCGGAGCCCTAGCGTCACATTATTTTATTAAAATATATTCTATTAAGTTTATCAAAAGACACTAATTTCTTTGCTATTTCCACTCAAGACTAATTGGTGACGGGTAGGGCACACTAGCGACGCCAATAGAGTTTAATGTTTAGCCACTAAACTGGTTATATTTAAACAATTTCGGGGTTACAACCTCTCGGCCAACTTTTGACGTGAATCAATTTTTCGCGTACGCGTTGGACCCAACATTTTTGCATGATTATTTAATAAATAGTATAAGTGTTTACCGAGAGGTTGTAACCCCGAAATTGTTTAAAATAGATCCGGTTTAGTAGCTAAAAAATAAAATCGATTGGCGTCGCTAGTGTGCCCTACCCGTCGCCTCAAGTAACTGTTACAATCTTTTCCATATCGCGCGCTTCCATCGTTACTTCGTAAATAGCAAATATGTATACGAAAGGTCATGCTTATCCAGGAAATGGACTTGTTTGGCGTCAAAAAGAACACACCTTTATTCCCATCCCCCGTTTGTGCCTAGTCTTTGTCTATTTATAATTAAGACAAACCAATATTACGGGCTAAATTTAATATATTTTTACTCGTTTTTCTACGATGTACCTAATTTGAGTTTCCGATATTTCGGCATTGTTGCAAGCGCCGTGGTCACGGAGTCATAGAGTAATAGGGAATTCTCCTATTTTTTCTAATATTTTTAATAATGCTCATGTATATCAGATAATCAAGCATTATTTGCATTTCTGCAAAATATGCCTGCTAAATGTTATAAAAAAAATATCAAAAATCTGACGTAAAATATACGCGCTAAAACACCCACCGCCATGATGGTGACGGCGCATGTGACGTCACTACAACTAAATCAAAGGGCATTGAACTAAAATTGAGAAATGTCAAAATTTCGATGAACGTTGTAGGTTACGTTTTCGATGACGCTTTGTTGTGACACTAAAACTACTAGGTGGCGTTAGTTTCCATACAGTAACGCTTTCGTTCCAAGACGGGGTCGAGGTTTTGCGGGTAAGTTGTTACTGGCAGACAAATCGGTCTACCCTCCTTCGCAGTCTTTTACTAACAACATACCCATAAAAACTTCATTTACTCCGGGACCATGGCGCTTGCAACAGTGCCGAAATATCGGAAACTCAAAAATAAGGTACAAGATAGAAATCCCGTAAATAACTATTCTAATATTTTTACTCGAACACCAATCACCTTTTACCATCACAGTTCGGGTTCCGGTCGATTTCCTCAATGACCAGACAGCGCACTAACCAAGGTAAGCGCGAAAAGTTCCGAATTCGATTCTCAAGACTCTCACAAATATTTTGGCACGATATATTATGCTCGCGTGTCAAAAACCCACATGGTACAGTTCAACTTTAGACATTGAGATCCACATAATATGTTTTTTTGATAACCAAGGCTAAAATAATTCCCTATAGGTAGAACAGAGGCTAGTGGTGGCATTTTAAAGCAATGTTGCAACATTTCCGGGTTCGATTCCGGGGATTGGCTGAACTTTTCAGTTACGAAATTCTCAGTATCGTTGCTCAAAATATTTTGAGCAACGATGAATTTGTCATTTCTTTGATATTATTACATTAGTATCTTTTCAATGTGAATGACTCGAGTTTATTTTGCCCGTAATTTTGATTAATCTTCCTAATTCTATATTTATTCTACTTGAATTACATTTCCATTTTCTATTCATTTAACATTTATTCATTGCAAAACTTTAATATTCCAAAATTTACTTTACTCATTTGGCAAACAAACTATATGAGTTAGAATAAAATTTACTTTAACAATAATTTTCATTAATTCAAAAATAAATGAATTTTATTACTTCATGTTCTACTTTTATAACTTTCTTTCTTTAAGAGAAATAGTGCGCCAAAGTTTTTTATTGATCCTTTGTTTCATAAAGATAATTCGTTTTATTTCATAGAAATATGAAATATATTTTAAACCAGCGATGCAGCCAGTTTCTTCCTTTCCAAAAAAAAACTTTTGCGCACTTAAAAAGAAATAAAAATTAAAAAAATCGCTGAAAAAGAAATTCAATTAGTTGAAAACCTAATTCTACCTATTCTTTTTACTTTATAATATTTACATAGCTTTCTTTCTGGAACCATCACCATGATTTAAATACTTCTAGTATTTTTTTATATTTATAATTTCTTAAGCTTGGGCCAAATGCCGATACTCGTCGCATGCACTTTCTGCATTTTTAACACTTTTCATAAGCTTATTCTGATTTTATAGTTGAACATAATTTCTACCAAGAGTGGTAAAATGAAGTTACGACAATGTTTTCGGCCTTGCTATGTTGTTAGAGGCCTCGAGAATATGTTAGGTTAAAGACCATTTACATTTAAATTACAGTTAATTGTAAATTGAATTTTACAGACTGCTGTTGGTAAATGAGTTTTCATTATATTAGTTAGCATAAGCTACCTCTATTTTCAACGGGTAACTAGAAATACCATATAAGGCATAATCTGTATATATTAATATTATGTTTCAGTTCTACTATCGAGGTATCCTCCTAGATACGTACAAAGCTCTTGTCTTCCTTCTCGTGATTCGTTTTTTTCCTCAATGACTACTACCTCAAAATGTCCACATAATAAATTATCATCCTAATTCTCTCTCTCATTCTCATTGCATACATAGCATGATCCGTAGATGCTCATACCTGAAGCATTCAGCTGGTCTAACTGAAAACCAGCGTCATGGCCTTTGTCTGGGCTGTGACATAAGCTGAGTGAGGGCCATTTATACTAGACGTCATAACACACCATAATATTCATTTGGCACTGTCTGGACATGATTGAATATAGTTTTTATGTATTTTTAATTGTTTTATGTTTTGTTTTCTGTTTGTGCCAAATTGTGTTCTGTTTACAATTGCTATATGTTCTGTGTTGTGATGTCTATAATAATAAATATTTTCTTTCTTACTTTCTTTCTTTCTAATTATGTATATCTGAAATAGAGTGCTAACTTCGCGTTTTTTCTGCTTCCCGGTGACGGTCGCGCCGCCCTGGTAGCCACGAATGACGACAGCCTCTTATGCTTACCTATGCATAGGTATAGAGCATGCTGCTATTTTTATATATGCTGCTATTTTATGCTCATATTATAATTAAACATTTCAATCCATCGAGACATCTGAACATGGCAAAAGTTAATAAAGTAAATACATTTTCAAGCTCTATCAAAGTGTCGCTACTATGGGGTGCCAAGGTCTCGTGGTCTGGCCTTTCACCGAAATCATTTAAAATGTTAATCGTATATTTTCATTACTCAACTCGGTTAAAAGGGTATAATCGGAACTTTTCATTACTAAAATCAGATAAAATTAGGAGCTTCTTTGATTGAAATGGTCAGTCGTTAGACTGGTCCAATGGCGTATTTGGTAGCGGCCCTACATTACGCTCCCAGGGTCCCAGGTCCGATTCCCGCTGTCTCTGGACAAACGATAATGTGATGAATTCATTCGTCACTCGTATTCATTCACACAGAACAACAAAAAAAATCTGATTTTTAATTAGACAAAGTAATTTGACATTTTAGCATTTTACAAATGTATAGCAATGACACATTGCCGTGTCATTCCTATACATTTGCAAAATGCTAAATGTGAAAATGTATGGGGACTTGACATTTGGATCTGTCAAAGCACTTGGTCTAATTAAAAATCCGACTATACACGATCCGTACCGACATTAATTTAAGTTTTACTAATATAAAACACACAAGATGGCGTTATTTGGACGTCTGGTCCAACTACAAGCGGATTGGTTACATTTCGACGTGTCTTGACAAAACAACCAATGTCGTCAGTCTATCAAATTTTCCATCTATAAAAAACTACTCATTGGTGTGGACTGAGCTACCGAGTACGTCCTTGGTAGCTCGGTTTGTAGGAGCAGTCACCTTATTAATGAAAGGTTACGGCTTCGATTCTATGTGATTATTTTCTACATTTATGTGGGACGGAATAAATAACACACCACTGGTTTCGGGAATAGTTCCACTTCTTTTATTATAATCGTCGGCCATGCGTCGTCTATCTCACTCTCGCACGTCATTCTATAATTCAAATATCTATCTCTTACACGTTCCTTATCATGCATCTACCGATCACCAATCCTACACTCGGCCATCCTACACTCAGTATGCCCTCATACTGCACTCATACGTCTTCTATACACCTTAACTATCTACTTACATCTTTAAAACAACATTAACCTCAATAAAAAAAACAACGTAAACACCAACATCTTAACAAAACAAAACCACTCTACAATAATAAAACTATTATAAAAACAACCCATCAAAACTTCTTCCTCTTATAATTCATCATTATTTCGTCTATCTCACTCTCGCACGTCATTCTATAATTCAAATATCGATGTCTTACATGTTTCTTATCATGCATCTACCGATCACCAATCCTACATCCATTACATATCTAGTAGATATGTAATAATGTTTTGTACTATTGTTATGTTAAGTACAAAAGTTACGCGACTTTACCAACAGCAATACCAAAATCATTAGAAAAACTCAATAACTTAATGTTTTTTCGGTCTTTAACCTCTACATATTTTATGCTTCGTTAACTTTTATTTGCTTATATTATATCTAACCTTATTTACTTCGTGGTGGCCTGAAGTGGTCAGTTGACGATTTAGTTAACTAAAACGCGATAACCACAAAAACACCCCGTCTCGCTTTTCTGTAAATCAGTCGTCTGAAATGAGAATTCTCTAGATTGTGGGACTGTCAATCAACTACGTATTTACTTTGACTTGGCTTGACAAACTTGTTTCCGATTTGACTATTTTTCGATTTGAATCGAACATTTTCATTCTAGAATATACAGAATATATCAGGACATACTAAATCTTATCAACGATAAATATTTCAAATTGAATTGTTTAAAAATGAAACTGTTAATAAATAATACTACCGAGTTTATACCTGGTGTATTTTTAGTAGAAATCGACATTCCAAATCAGTGGAATGGATTGAAATGTTATTTTTTCTATTATAGCATGCCCAGCTGACGATCATGTTTAGTGTAGTGAATAAAGAATTTATCAAATTTATTTTCAAAATAACAGAATAGAAGCCTGAAAAACAAAAGCGATGGCGAGATAAACTCGACTCTTAACTGGATTACAGTCGTCCAAAATCTTGGAATGTGGAGTTTTTTTTTATTTCGTTTAAGGTTACAATCTAGCACTTA